>JASTWL010000593.1:0-110982 GCA_035220575.1 Temnothorax rugatulus
ACAATGACTTATAATAAATCCTTGTGTTGCAATATTTTTTAGGTCTAATCGTATTTTGACTGGACTAATATGTCGATAAATTGTTTGTTGGAGGGAAAAGTGGTACAGTGAACTTTTTGTCTTAATTTAGTCTCAGGAATATGCTGTTGCAATAGTGCTTCAATTTTTGTAAACACTTATGTATGTTGTTACATAATTTATACGACAATATTTTCTATTTTCGGGCACTATTGGCAACAACATATTCCTGACACCAAATCAAGTCAAAAAGGCCTGTATCATTTTTCTCTCCGACAAATAAAGAGATCTCGCAAATAGTAAAAAATACAAATGTTACTTGTAAATATCATGCAAATAAAAAAATGTTTCAAGCAAAAGTTGTTCAAAAATTAGTAGAAAAAGATGGTACAATACAAAACAGGGGTTTTTATTTTAAAAAACATTACCTTGAAATGTCACAGGCACCTTCACTTAGACCTGTGTTTATAATAAGATGTCCCCTTTGAAACAGAATAAGTTTTATTTAAAATTTTTTTTGAAAAAGAAATGGTTTAGGAGATAATTGCGGGAAATGGAACACATATACCCTGTATATAATAAACACATATTCCAATATATATAATTGTCATAGACGCTATAATTGCGTATATGTACACATATGTGTATGTGTCAGGGATCGGCAAAAAAGATATTTTATTTTTCATTTTTTAATTATTCACGAAATTAGCAATAACAACAATGTAAATTTTTATGAAATTTGCAAAATTGGAACTAGTAAAAAAATTACTAATTACGTACAAATTAATATTAAGGAAAAAGTGAATAACTCATTATAAAAATAAGTAATTTGTCAGACACAAATTTCTAGTTGCGTAAAAATAATATTTAGGCAAAAATGAATTAATTTTTATTAAAAATTGGTAATTAGTAAAAATAAATTCTGTATTGTAAAAATAATTGATATTTTGTAAAAAAATGAATTACTACTTATTTCAAATTAATAATTGGTGGAAAAATATTACGAATTTTTTCAATAATAAATAATTAATCTGAGGTTGTAACCGGACGCGGTCAGTTATAGGCTCGGGATGCGCAAAATATCTGCCTTTTCACGGTCGCCACTCGGTTTCACCTTCAACCCACCGAGAAGGATATGGTAAGTATCAATCAAATTATTCAAATAACTAATCTATCTTATTTTCAGGTTCCCGCCAACGATGGATGAGCACCACTGCTGCACCAGGATACCAGCTTCGCCGCAGACCAGGATCACCGACGATGGACTTCGATGGATCAACGACGACGTATGAAGTAAGTATAGGGTAAGTACTTTGAAATAATTGTTGATAAATATTTATAATAAATGAAACATTTATTCATTTAATTATTCACAGATGTTGTTCACAATTGTCACTCGCCACGAACGGCCGCCCGTAATCCTCTCTGTATCGACGGTTCGAGAACGTTGACTAGTTCGTTGTTAATTGGTAACTGAGTACCTCTCACTTCCTGTTATGAGTGAGCACTTAACGCGTTTCGCGGGCGTTACCGGTTGTTGTGGATGACGGCGGCACTTCGAGAATGTTCGCGTGTCGAGAATATTCTAAGTCCCGATCGACCTTCGAGAATATTCTAAGTCCCGAACTCTCTACTCGCGCTCGCAGCGTGTTGCCGCTTCGACGATCCCCGATAGACTGCCTCGAGCTGTGTCGCTCGCTCCGGCTCCCCACCTTCGCGCAATGCTCCCACTCCGCGCTTTCTCCTTCGAGAACGTTCGCGTACGGCGTAGTGAATCACATGCGATCCCCTAGTGCAAACGTTCTAGAAGGCTCTGGCTGAAACTTCCACCGCCAGTACATTCTCGAAGGGCCTCTCTCCCGGTGCCGCTGCACCAGGATTCCACTTTTCGCCGAATTGGTCTTACATCGACGTCCACCTGTGCGCAGCCCCACACGGAGGTCCCCGATCACGCTCCCGTGGGTTTTCCCAGGAGAAGATGTCCGGGGGACATCGGAGGTTTCGGCCGTTGACGCCGACGCTATAGCCGTGCTATTCCGAACCCGGTAGACGTCCTCCGGTACCGCGTTCCCGGAGAAGATGCCCCCGGTCCTAACTCGCTCGCTCGCCTTCGGAGTTTGACGCCGACCCGATATCTGCGTTTACCAGGTGTCAACTCCGTCGATTCCGTCGACTCGTCTCGGGGATGACGCTCGCACGCCGTTTTCGCGTTCCCTCGCATGGGCCTCGACGCCGACCCCATCGCTCCGTCTCCCAGGTTTCGCGCATCGCGAATTTCGCGCTTCCTCCCGGAGAAGATGTCCCCGTCGCTCGTTTCCTTGTGCGTTTGCGCGCGTCGACGCCGACCTATGGGCGCGGCGTACTAGGTCTCTGACACCGTTCCCGACTCGCTTCGCCTCGTGGCGGACTCCCCGTTTCGCCGTTCGTCACCGCTGCGTCACACCTTGGCGCCGACCCGTGGGCGCCGCGTACCAGATCCCGACAAGCGAATCAAACTTATTTCGCGTCGCAGCGGACTTACCGTTTTGCCGTTTTCTACCGCCGACTCGTACTTCGCCGCGAACTCACCCAGGTGATATACCACGTGTCGCGGGACCGTATCGCGTTCGAATAACTCGAAGACTACGTGTGGCTCAGCTCCTTTTACCGCGCTTCACTATATCGATTCGCGCGTCAAAATAATCTAAGTCCCGTCTGAGCCAACATCTTTAATAGAATGAAAATAGTAGAACTTGGTCTCTAAATGCGCCGATGCCCTACGGCGGGCGCTCTATATATGACTTAATCAGCTACTCGGCCAACGGGCCTTTACTTATTCTATTTCTTACATCTAAGTGCGCCGGACGGAATTTCTCGCTAACTTTATTATATAATTGACTCCCTGTCCTCGGAACGCTCTGCTATCTGGGAACTGATGTTCCCCAGATTACTTGGGCTCCCTGCTCGGATCGCAGGGCTCGGCTTCGCCCTTCGTTATATGATCTGGTGTTTCCGGCCTCGCCGGAGGTGCCTCTCTGATTGCCCCGCTGGTCGCCTCCTGCCGGATCGCTGCCGCTGGGACCCTGTCGAGAACGATCATCGGGGACCCCGCTCGCGCGGGACGCGGCCTCTTAAGGCTTGTGTCCACGATGCTAGAACTCAGTCCAAGTTCTCGGTCAGAGTTCTCGCATAGATTTCTCTCATCTCGGATGAATCTAGAAAGCGTTGTTTATGGAAGTTACCTTATCGCAGTTGATATTTAGTCTATGGATACATTCTAACCTATAAATATAAGACATCTACTTTCTATATACATATAGAAGCGTAAGTTAATAATCTTAATTATTCACTTATATGAGAACATTTTTAACGCGTAAAATTCCTTTCTAATAAAACAAGGAATAATAATTTAAATATATTTTATTTCAATTTTTAGATATGGTGAATTGCAAAACTTCTAAATAATATTTCTCAACGATATAAGTGCTACAACTATGAAGTTAAAAGTTAAAAAATTGATTACAATCGCTCTAATTGCTGAAATTGCGGAAAGAAAAGAGAGAGTAAAAAAAAGAAATAAACAAAAAAACCAAAAACCACCACGGTCCATTTGGACACGTAAATGGATACTTCAAAGAAATCGTGCATTGAGAGGGACAATCAATTTAGCACATACAGAATTAAGAATTGAAGATAAAGAATATTTTACAAGGTTTTTTAGGATGCGGATTGATTTGTTCGATCAACTTGTAGAAAAAGTAGCACCTTATATACAACGTCAAAATACAATTATGAGAGAATGTATATCACCTAAGGAACGAGTATCACTGACTTTAAGGTTTTTAGCTACTGGTGAAAGTTACAGAAGTTTAGAATATTCGACAAGGATTCCAGCATGCACAATTTCTCGCATAATTCCTGAGACATGTCGTGTTATATACGAAGTCCTTCGAAACGATTATTTACAGGTAAATAAGATTTTATTGTCAACAATAATATGTTAATTTAATCTGCTTTGAATATTAATAAATAAGTTACTTATTTCATGATTTTTGTAGACATCAACTACAGTCGAAGAATGGGAACGTATTGAAAATAGTTATTTACAATTATGGAATGTTCCAAATTGTATTGGTTCCATGGATGGTCGACATATACAATTTAGAGCACCGTTTAAAGATGGATCATTATATCACAATTATAAAGGCACTAACAGCATTGTTCTCTTGGCATTAGTCAACGCGCAGTATCAATTTACATATGTTAATGTCGGAGTTAACGGTAGAGTAAGTGATGGAGGTGTTTTCCGTGATAGTGACTTAGCAAAACTTTTAAATGATCCACAAAATCCACTGAATGTGCCACAAGATAAACCATTACCTGGTATGAACGAACCTGTTCCATACGTCATATTAGCTGATGCTGCTTTTCCGTTACAAAATCATATATTAAAACCATATCCATCACGAAATTTATCTCATGATGAGAGGATATTTAATTACAGACTAAGTAGAGGTAGAAGAGTCGTTGAAAATGCTTTTGGTATATTGGCAAATAAATTTCGAGTGCTTTTAACACAAATGCATCTACCTGTTGAAACTGTCCAAAATATTACACTTGCATGTTGTGCGTTGCACAACTATCTTAGTAAAGAAAATGCTGCTTATTTACATACGGACATAGACACTGAAAATTTAGAAGAACATACTATAAGACCTGCTACATGGAGAAATGATAACGTACAGTTACGCAACTTGGAAGTTGTAAATATAAGACCAAGTACAAATGCAATTCATATTCGCAATGTGTTTAAAAAATACTTTAATACCGTGGGCAGGGTTGAATGGCAGGAATTTATGATATAACTTTTGCATGTGAAAAAAAAATATATTTTTTATATTTCCTTGTAACATAATATTTTGTAACACTGTAATTAATATTTATGCATCCATTATATGCATTTAATATTTGCATTATAATATTATATTTTAATTAGCGCTTTTATATTCTTGTATTTTTCATCAGGTATACATATTTGTTACCGTTACATTAATAATAAAATAAAATAATCTGTCTTTTTAAACATAAAATAATAATACATATATATAGAACATAAAAGTACACAAACATGTAAAGAACATGCAGACATATATGTTACTTATTCAATATTTTCGTTCTCTACTAATGTAATATAATCTGGCTTTGTAACTAGTTGAATTTCTTTGATAAAATATATTGAGTATAAGAAAAAAATACAATAACAAGAAAATACATTATTGTAACACAATATTTTATAACACTACAATATTTATATTATTATATATGCATTCAGTATTTGTATTATAATATTACATTTCAACTATTGTTTTTATATCACTTCTTTTTTTATTAGGTACATTTGTTACCATTACATTAACAAAATAAAATAATCTCACTTTTTCAACATAAAATAAAATGTACAGAACAAAAGTACGCAAACATATCTAGAACATAACATACATTACTTATTCAATATTTTCGTTATCTATCAGTGCAGTAATCTCTCTTTGTAAGCAGTTGAACCGTTTTTGGTCCTTAATCTTGCGTAACTTACTTTGTAGATTTGTTACTGTTACATTAACATTAACAGAATAAAATAATCTCACTTTTTGAACTTAAAATAAAATGTATATAGAACAAAAGTACGCAACCATGTATAGAACATAAAGAACATACATTACTTATTCAATATTTTCGTTATCTATCAGTGAAATAATCTCTCTTTGTAAGAAGTTTATCCTTTTTTGATCTTTAATCTTGCGTAACTTCCTTTCTAGATATAATATCCAGTATTTTAATTCATCTTCTATTGCATCGCTTTTTGATATGGTTTGCATTGCATTTTTGGCTGTTGTCCAAAATTCATCTTTTGATTCTTTCGTCGAATCTTCATTTAAGGATTCAAATTTTCTTCTTTTACGTTGTGATGTTACACTGTGTAATCGGGTGAATTACTACATGATGAAATTGGACTGACAACATTTGAGTCAGTATTTTCTACATAAAACAAATAATTCAATAAAAATTCATATTTCACATATGTACAGAGCAGTGATAATCGTGGTCGATAAGCGGTCGACCAAAATCAGCGCGCTCTTTCGATCACGTAACGCGACGCTAGCGCGTTCGCGCAATCCGAACTCGTCGAGAGCTTGCGCCTATCGCGGCACGCGCCGCCGCGGCGTCCAATCGCAGGCTCCCGCTGCCCAAAGCCGCGAATTTGGCAAACGTTTATTCGCAGAATTGTCTCTGAATTTCTAGAAGGTTCATTAGTTGTATTAACGGCAAGTAATGCCCCCTCCTGTACGGGGAACCTTCTGGAAGGGCAGAGATAACGAAAGAACTAACGAGGCGACTGCGGTAGCAGTCTTTCGCTGAAGTTCTCCGCGCTCAGTCGATCTCGCTTAACTTAGATTTCTGTAAAAGAATAAGCTCTGTGTAAATTTAGTTGTATTAAATAGACTTTATTATACGTTAAAGAGTCTCCATCTCAGAGTGAATCTGTAACGGCCTCACCCAATTCCTCCGCGAATACTTTTCCTGACAAAGTACAGAACATTTTTGGTCCTTCGAGCCGGATCTATCGGATTCAGTTCCGTTCGGTCCTCGTTTCGCGATACAAAGTGCTTGCGTGCCGTTCGCAGTGAACCGTGCTTCCACGTCATGCCTGAAAAGAAGAAACAAGTAGAAGACTTGCTGCAAAGCCAGCAAGACCTACACGGCAGAATCTCACGCGTAGTGGAGAATCTAAGGAAGCTGGGGCAAGCCAACATCACGGCCGGCGCTGTACAATCCCGTCTGGACAGCCTAGAAGGCTATTGGAGCAAGTTCGAAGCACAAGACAGTGCTCTTCGCACTGTCCACCGAGAAGCAGTTAGCAATACGACTTACCTGACGGACGATTTCTTCGGTCTAGTCGAAGAGGCTTACCTCACGCAGAAGGGAACCTTACTCGACTGTGCCGCACGACTTTCTCGTACCCCACAAGCAGAATCGAGAGCGGATCCATCGGCATCACGAACCACGCTACCCCGAATCCAGCTGCCTCAATTTTCGGGAAGGTATGAAGACTGGCCCGCCTTTCGAGACTTATTTCAGTCCATCATCGGCAAGGACAGCAGTCTGAGCGAGGTAGAAAGACTTCATTACCTCAAGGTAAGCCTGAAACATGATGCAGAGGCGCTAATTAAAAATTTGCCTACGACGGCGGAGAACTATCGACGCGCGTGGACGATCTTGTGCGAACAGTTCGAAAATAAAAGACTACTCGTGCGATCTTGCTTAACGAAATTCACCGCGTTACAAAAAATGAAATCGGAATCGGCTGCTGAGTTGCGGAAAATACTAAACGGCGCGTCCTCGACTGCCGGCGCGCTGGAGAGTATCGGTCGTCCGATATCGAGCAGTGAGGACTTTTTCGTATATTCGGTAGTGGAACTGCTCGACGCTCGCACTCGCCGAGAATGGGAAAACTCTATCAGCGAGTCTCCGGATCCTCCGAAGTATGACACGCTTAAGAAATTCCTCGATCGCCGGCTCCAAACGTTGGAAGCAATGCAGCCGGTAAAATCAGAGACTCCTGCAAACAAATCGACGGAAACGGGAAATAAAGCCTCGCGTTCTCATCACGTGCAAAAACGAGAGCCCGGTTTTTCGCGATGCGGAATTTGTAAAAAGGAGCATGTTCTAATGATGTGCGATGAATACAAGAGAAAGTCAAGCCGGGAGCGAAAACAGTACGTCGAAAACAACTCCCTTTGTGAGAACTGCCTCGGACGACACAAGGTCAGTGATTGCCCGTCCAAAAGACTGTGTTCCGTGTGCGCCGGGAAACACCACACTTCATTACACGATGCCTTCCGGAAAACTCCGACAGAACCCGAGACCGCGAAATCCGAGATCGTGACAACCGCGCATGTCGCGCGGAACTCTCCGCGTACTCAACCGTCCGTGCTTCTCGCGACCGCTAGAGTCCGGATACTTGATCGTTATGGGAGATTAATCGACGCGCGAGTTCTAATTGATCAGGGTTCGGAGACGACTATCATAACGGAAAACCTCGCACAAAGACTAAAACTTCCACGGAAGCAGACTTCGGTCGCAGTGTTCGGAGTGGGAGGAGACCAGACGGGAGTCGCAAGAGGCAGCGTCGTTCTGAAGATCTCGCCGCGTTCGGGGAAAGAATCAGTGACGTCACACGCGATCGTATTGCCGCGACTCACCGAGTATTCGAGTGTTTCAGACGCACCGATGGGTGACTGGCCTCACATTCAAGGAATCGAGCTCGCGGATCCGGACCTTCGGTCGACTGACCCCATCGACGTTTTGCTTGGCGCGGACGTCTACCCGTCGATCGTGCTCGATGGATTACGCAAGGGGGCCAGACTACAACCCGTCGCGCAGAAAACAATTTTTGGATGGATCCTACTGGGTCAATTCAAGTCAGCGGAGGATAACCAGAGGGTGTCGAGTCATCAGTGCCTACTCGGCGAATCACTCTCTACCCTCGTCAGGAAATTTTGGGAGCAGGAGGAGCTTCCTACCTCACCCGCACCTCTCACACTCGAGGAACAGGAGTGTCAGGAATGGTTCGCCCGAACTCACCACCGAAATTCCGACGGTCGCTATGTTGTACGCCTACCCATACGCTCGACCCTACCGGACTTATCGGGGACCCGTACAGCAGCGATCAATTCTCTTCTCCGCACGGAAAGACGCTTCCTGAGGGACACAGAGTTCCGAGAACTCTACACGAACTTCATGAGTACATACGAAAATCTAAATAATATGTCACGCATTCCTACAAATTCTCACCTGCCAACGAGAGTTTGCTACCTCCCGCATCACGGGGTATTCCGAGCTGCGAGCACGTCGACGCGTCTCCGGGTGGTCTTCAATGGTTCTTGGACCGTCTCCTCGGGCACCTCCCTCAATGAGCATCTCCATGTCGGACCAAACTTGCTGCCAGCCTTGGCGGACCGAATTCTCCGTTGGCGATGGCATACTTTTGCAATGGCTGCCGATATAGAGAAAATGTATCGGCAGATCCTAGTTCACGAGGAGGATCGGGACCTACAAAGGATCGTGTGGAGAAAGGATCCTGATAGCGAAATTCTGGACATGTGGCTCAACACTGTTACCTACGGGGAAACCTGCGCGCCATTCCTCGCTCTCAGTACCCTCCGTCAGCTTGGTCACGATGAAAAGGACCGCTTCCCGGAAGGAGTCTCCGTCTTGCTTGAGGATTCCTACATGGATGAGTTCTACTTCGGCGCCGACACGAAGAAGGAGGCCCTGGAAAAGCAGAAACAGTTAGGAGGGCTGTGCAAGGCGGGCGGCTTCCCCTTGAAGAAGTGGACGGCCAATTCTGCCGAACTCCTCGAGACCATACCTGAGGAGGACCGCTTGCCACGTCAGTCCCGCGCCTGTACAGACGAGCGGGTTACTCACTCGGCACTGGGACTCTTGTGGGATCCGCAGGAGGACTGCTTTTCTTTTGCCGTCAAACCGCCAGCGGAGGGTACTGTGACCAAGCGTTCCATCCTTGCTCAGACTGCTCAGCTCTTTGACCCTCTCGGCTGGCTTACACCCACGATTGTTCTGGCTAAGATCTTCATTCAGTCCGCCTGGTTGCTGGGTCTTGACTGGGATGAACCACTACCGGAAGACGAGGCTGCTCGATGGCTTAAATTTAAGGCAGAGTTGCCGGTGCTCGCGACCATAAGGATCCCGAGAGCGCTTTCAAAAGGTTCTCCTAATTACCTGAGGACGGTGCACGGATTCGCCGACGCGTCAGAGCGCGCTTACGCAGCGGTGCTCTACTTGAGAGCGGAAAGCGAAGACAAAGAGGTCAAGGTGACGCTAATCACGGCTAAAAGCAAAGTCGCTCCTCTAAAGCAGGTGACACTACCGAGACTGGAACTCAACGCAGCTACACTCTTGGCACGTCTCGCCAGACGCTCCGTCGACGTTCTACGACTGCAGGACCTACCCCTACATCTATGGACCGATTCCAAGGTGACTCTCGGCTGGATTCAGGGCCACCCGTCACGGTGGCCGACTTACGTGGCTAATCGAGTCGCCGAAATCCAACGCTTGGTACCCGACGCGCAATGGAAGCATCTCCCTGGACGCTGCAACCCCGCGGACTGTGCATCGAGAGGCCTGTTTCCCAGTGAGCTCGTCGACCACGAATTGTGGTGGCACGGTCCGAGTCTTCTGCACGAAGAATCAATCCCGGTCGCGGCAGAGCCGACAGAGCCGCCCGATGAATGCGAAACGGAACAGAGAACGCACACGTTAACTGCATCCACGAGCGAACCCCCTGAGGAGCCTCATCTGATTTCGCACTTCTCGACTCTACATAAACTCCTACGAATCACTGCCTGGTGCCGACGATGGTTGCTTCCAAAACGCCAGTCGCCTAAACGCGGACGCCACGGAGAGGCCGACTGTCGTCCCTTATCCGCTACCGAGATCGACGACGCTGAAAAATTATGGATTCGTCAGGTTCAAGCTGTTCATTACAAAAGGGAATTAACTCTAATTTCAGTAGATTCCAGAGCCGACTGCAAGGGGGCACTTACCGGACTCTCCCCGCGCCTGGACGAGGAAGGACTACTGCGAGTGGGAGGACGCCTGCGGCATGCAACTCTCTCCTTCGACGAGAAGCACCCGGTGATCCTGCCACCCCGATCGGTACTCACCCGACTAATCATCGAAGCCTGCCACAAAAGAGCTCTGCACGGAGGAGCACAATTGACACTGGGTGTTGTCCGCCAGCGTTACTGGATACCTCGCGGACGCAACCTCACGAAGCAGTGCATCCGTCGCTGTATCACTTGTGTGCGATGGCGGGCGGCATCGGCCGAACAGAAAATGGCGGATTTACCTCGTCCCCGAGTCACTCCAGCGAGATCTTTTCAATATACTGGAGTAGATTATGCGGGACCGATACTCCTGAGGACAGCGCCCGGACGGGGCCACAAGGTGCTGATACTGAACTCCGCAAACTATTCACTGCCAGTACCCGCGAAGGACGATCCATTGCGGAGGAGATGGCCAACAACAGAGTGCGATGGCGATTCAATCCACCTGGGGCACCGCACTTCGGGGGATTGTGGGAAGCTGCGGTCAAGTCCGCCAAGTACCATCTGCGACGAGTACTCGGTGACGCTACACTCACCTACGAAGAGATGGTCACACTACTTACTCAGATTGAAGCGTGCATGAACTCCCGTCCATTGAGCCCACTTACTGAGGATCCAGAGGACTGTGCCGCCTTAACCCCGGGGCATCTCCTAGTAGGGACGGCACTTACTTCCGTCCCTGAGCCCTCGCTGCGAGACGTATCAGCTGCACGGCTCTCGCGTTGGCAACTTCTACAGCAAATGCGTGATCAATTCTGGTCGCGTTGGCAAAAGGAATACCTGAGAGGCTTGATCCCGCCATCCAAGTGGAATAAGGCAAAGTCTTACCAACCAGGACAGATGTGCTTGTTGCTTAATGAGAACACCTCTCCTGCGAAGTGGCCTCTCGCTCGCATAACTGCCGTTCATCCGGGCGAAGATGGACTAGTCCGGGTTGTATCGGTCAAAACCGCCACGTCCGAATTCAAGCGTCCCGTCGCGAAACTCGTATTGCTTCCGATCCAAGCTCGCGATAGAGATAATTCCGATTAACAAAACACATAATTACAATTGCCGAACGATTCACTTCCTAGGTTATCTTACCGTAGAGCTGGGGAATCATTCGAGTTGCAGCTGCCGAGTCCCGCTCACGTCACCATCACTCTCGTCGAATCGCCTAATTTTCGTTCACTAAAATCACTCGTGTACTACTTTCAATGATCACCGTGACCAAAAAAGCGCAACGTAATCTCTCGCCGCGTGATAAACGAGAGCCTCGAACCCAGCAGCCCTATCATCTGATATCAAGGAAAATCGTTTCGTTCGTTCCACCTAACGAGGCGGGCGGGATGTACAGAGCAGTGATAATCGCGGTCGATAAGCGGTCGACCAAAATCAGCGCGCTCTTTCGATCACGTAACGCGACGCTAGCGCGTTCGCGCAATCCGAACTCGTCGAGAGCTTGCGCCTATCGCGGCACGCGCCGCCGCGGCGTCCAATCGCAGGCTCCCGCTGCCCAAAGCCGCGAATTTGGCAAACGTTTATTCGCAGAATTGTCTCTGAATTTCTAGAAGGTTCATTAGTTGTATTAACGGCAAGTAATGCCCCCTCCTGTACGGGGAACCTTCTGGAAGGGCAGAGATAACGAAAGAACTAACGAGGCGACTGCGGTAGCAGTCTTTCGCTGAAGTTCTCCGCGCTCAGTCGATCTCGCTTAACTTAGATTTCTGTAAAAGAATAAGCTCTGTGTAAATTTAGTTGTATTAAATAGACTTTATTATACGTTAAAGAGTCTCCATCTCAGAGTGAATCTGTAACGGCCTCACCCAATTCCTCCGCGAATACTTTTCCTGACAAAGTACAGAACAACATAAAACATCCAAATATTGCATAAACATAAAATTATTACATAAAATATATATTAAGTAAGAAATAATACAATAATAAAATACATTATTAAATAAGAAAATACATTAAAATTGTATAACCTTTATCTTCTGTTTGTAAGATACTAGCAACATCTAAAAATTGTAGATCTTCGTTGTCAGTTTCCTCAACTAAAGTATTGGATTCTAAAGAGCTACATTGTTTATTGGAAACCTACAAAGTATTGAAATTTCAATAGTTACATATACATATAGTTATAATATACTTCTGTAACTCTAAAAAATATGTTATATTTTACTTACTATTATAGAAGATTCTCCTTTCCTTTGAGCAATATGAGGATCAAGAAATTTCATGTCTTCAAATAACCACCATGTGGGTTTATAAATATCATTAGTTGACATGCCACTTGATTTTGATGCCTTTATTTTGTTAAGGTAATCTAAATACTGCGATCGTAGATTATTTATTTTCTTTTTAGCAGCTTCTATAGATAAAGGTTGTGACGTTATTTCTTCGTAATGCTGACATATTTGCCGGAAAGCGTTTTCCTCGTTTTGTTCGATTGTGGTAGTCGGCAGACTTTACAACATATAATGAAGGATGTTGCTCATATAGTGATAACAACGTTCTAATATTATCTTTACTATCCATATTGCTAAAAATTAATTATATTCTTGCATTTATATTGACATATAACATGTAAATGTTAGCTGAACTTAACCTATATTTAAATATAATGCATTTTGTATATGTACAAAATTTATTCTGAGTAGATGTTAATTAGTAATCTGTTTTATTTAAATGTATATATATTTATTTTATTATTACATACCAAAATGTACGTTAAACTTTTTACAAAAGATCTGTATGTGCCGTGCTGTGATGCTCACTCCTTTTCTATTTAGATATATATATTGAACCATACTGAACTATAGTACGAAAAAATGGGACATGATGCATTTTTGCTTCGACATTTCTAGATACCATTTTTACCAGAATTGTCTGTATCCGCGATACGGGTTCTAGTAATTTCTTCTTGGGTCGAAAACTCGGACCGAATTATAGCATTGTGGACACAAGTCTTCGAGATTTCTATTTAATATTTTCGTCAAAGTTGGCTGTGTCCACCATCCGAGATCTAGTAATTTTGTCTCGGACCGAGAACTCAGACCGAGTTCTAGCATCGTGGACACAAGGCTTTAGCGGGCGGTCGCATACCTCCTGCCAGGCTCTGCACGGTCGTGACCGTTTTGAATGTCAGTTGTCCCCCCATGAGGACTACTGCGGGTGACCCCTTACGCAGGGGTCGCGACTGGGAAGCGTGCGGTTGCAAGGTAAATTATAAAACCTCAAGTAGGTATATTACTCATTTTACAAATTATTTTTGATATAAATAATTTAATTATTACATTACGTGGTACACAATAATTATAATAATGTTTATTATAATTATAATAACGTTAAATATAATTATAATTTATAACCGTTGTTATATTTAATGTTATTATTGCGATTCTCTATATTATACAGATATAAATACAAATATATGTGTGTTTATAAAAGATAAATGTATATATATATATATATATATATATATATATATATATATGTAGTATATGTAAAACATTATAATATTATTGTGTACCACGTAATGCAATAATTATATTATTTATATCAAAAATAATTTGTAATATACTTGAGATTAAATTTACCTCAGATTAATTATTCATTATTGAAAAAATTTGTAATTTTTTCCCACCAATTATTAATTTTGAAATGAGTAGTAATTCATTTTTTTACAAAATATTAATTACTTTTATAATAAAAAATTTATTTCTATTAATTATCAACTTTTAATAAAAATTAATTTATTTTTGCGTAAATATTAATTTTTACGCAACTAAAAATTTTTGTCTGACAAATTACTTATTTTTATAGTTATTCACTTTTGCCTAAATATTAATTTTTACGTAATTAGTATTTTTTTAATAATTACTAATTTGCTAAGTCAATAACAATTTGTTGTTGTTGCTACTTTCGTGAATAATTCTGAAAATTGGAATTTTTATTTTTGCCAATTCCTAGTATGTGTATACAGTATACATATGCCTTACGCTTCCGACATTGCTTGCATATGTATATATCCAGTACTTGATATACATATATATAGGGGAGACCGGGGCTAAACCGCCAGTTTTTTTTCGGTGCCAATTTTTACCAACAAAATAAATAATTTTAGTTAAATGTGGTATACCACTGTAAAGAGTGAACCTTTAGCTACAAAATTTATATAGGAAATTTTTATCTATGTTGCTTTGTTTAACCGGTATAGAGCAAAAACGACAACGGTGGAAAAATTGAAATCTCAAAAATGCCGGGGTTGAACCGCCACCCCCCCGGGGCTAATCCGCCACACTGCATTTTCAATACATATACGTACATCTAATCCTGAAAAATGATAGGACACATTTGAATAATTGTTTTTTAAGAGAAAAATATAAAAATTTATTAAAAATTCTTATGCGAAACATTTTTTTTACTTATTCCATAAAACAATTTAGGCACGTGAATACAGATCCTGACAAGCGCACGCATGTGTTATTGTGTTGTGTGCCCTACGCTCGCACGCAATGCACTGTTTTTCATATGCTCTGTTTATTGTCAACTTCTCTGAGCACACGCAGCACGTATTATCCAAGTCTTCGTCAGAATCCGACCGCTGCTGCTTCCTTGATTTCGATTTACGCCCACTGCTCGTCGAAGGCTGCGGTTCTGTTTGTGTGGCATTTTTTTCAAGTCGTTCAACGTGGTTCTCCGGACATCGAATTGTTTTGCGGCTGCGTAAGCGCTCATTTTATCTTTTCTCACCGCAAGAACTGCCTTCTTGAGTTGCTCCTTGTAAACGGGAGTCGTTTTGCGACGAAACGTGCGTACCATTTCCCTCCTATACAAACTGACGCACGTGCAAGGGAAGACAGAATCACGCTCGAGGGAAACCTAACCTGAAATCGCCGTGAGCTGAAGTCGTGCGCCCGGCACGCCACAGTGACGAGACTGGCGGACCAGCCCCGGGTGCTTACTGGCGGATAAGCCCCAAACATAAGTTTCAGGTTTGATCGCCCACGAAATATTAGACATCAACGATAATGAAAAAACTACACTGGATTCGTGTTCAGCATGCATTACTCTTTATAATCACTTACTTTGAGATTCGGTGATACAATAATATTCAAGATATTACAAAATTTCCACGCGCAGAAAATTTCACTTTCACCTTCCGAAAACACGTTTGCCCTCGTAAAAATCATAACACGGCAGGTAACCTGCCGAAACTCCGTTGGTCACATGGGTACCATAAGCAGCGTTTACAATGTTAATAGCGAGTTCGCACAATATACAGGTTCCGAGATATTTGATTTGGCGGTTCAACCCCGTTGGCGGTTTAGCCCCGGTCTCCCCTACTGGAAGAATATTCAATGCGATGTTTAGAATAGGGTCCCGGTTGCACGCGGTGCTCTTAGCGCACACGTACACGCACTAGCAGGAATTTTTGTCCCGCGGCCGTTATGCATACATATGTTGACACACGCATAAGCGCGTATCGTACGTGTGACACTTGAAGCACGGAACCGAGCGAGCAGGGAGAGGAAAAATAGTACACGGGAAACTCTGATTTTGCGTCTTTAGCGCAAATCAGACAATTATGTATGCGTGTGTCTATACACGTATATGCCGCGGAACGTCGTTCCTGACGGTGCGTGTACATACACGCCACGCACTTGTGTGCAATACGAGAGTCATCTCAGTCATCTGTCACACACATGCTATCGAGGCCGTCGACACATTGCATGTGTGCGACGTGTCATGTATTATCAACACATTCTGAGATAGACCGGTAATGTAGAAAACGGGAGATTTAGAAATGTCGATATTATCGACATTTTTAGTTCCGCTTAGATGATGGCGCTATCCCGTCGGAGTTCGGCCTCCGCTATAGGATCCCCTTAACTGCTAAATAAAAGAAAAAAGTACATAATTACAAAAATATTGTTGCGCTCGCCGAGACCGCGATCACGTCTCACCGCTCGCACTCTCACTCACTCACGCAACCGGCACTCGCGGTAAAAGAGGCTACTCAATATTAGAAAAGGAAAGACTCGTTTATTAGAGCAAACGGATTAAAATACAGAATCGAGCCGTCACGTTCGCTCGGAGACGGAGGCCCAGAACAAACAACAACAAAAAGTCGTCAATCGATAAATCCATAACAGCTGGTCGCAACTCGCTGCCTTGTAACGGGCGTCAGAGCACGGGCGCAACAATATAAACAATGTTTTGTTATACAGATAGTATTAACATTTTAAACTAAAATATTACAGTTGCCTTTGTGAAAAAAAACTTGTACAGATTATAGTACACACATACTTACATATATAAGCAACAGGTGTTGTACAAGTTAAGCTTACCAGAAAAATTAAATACAAGCAATAATACTGAGAACGACAGAAGCAAAGACGACAAAAGCAAATTAAACGACATAAGCAAAATATTATATTAATTTTTTATATCCCCCTTTACATCTACATATCGGAGAATCTATTTTTATTGATTGTTCTGTGTTATTGTTCAAAAATTTAAGTAAACAGTTACAACATAATATATGTCCGCAAGTTACAGCACCAAAAGACTCCATAACGATCTCATCACAACATATCGGACACTCTAAAGGCTTATATAATTTAATGTGCCGACGCTTACACTTTGCTCGCGTACAAATGTTTTTTTTTAAGTCACCACATATATCGGTGTTCTGTAAGGTTCGGCCGACTTCTCTTTTTAGATTTTCGGTTGCTTTGCCGGTCATCATGTAACGATACTGTTCCGCACTAGAACAGTGTAAAAATGGGCAATCCTTGGCGCTACACAAATTATTTTGATATTTGTAGCAATATCTGTATGTATGTACCAAACCGTAATCCAAATTGCTGCAGCAATCTCTTTCAAAATTTATACATTTTTCAGCAAATTGTTCCCTGAAACATTTTTGGTATACGAGTTTAATACGAGATTATGAAACCGAATAGAATCGTATAATCACAAAAAGTATTTTGAAAAATCTTACCGTGAGCCGTAAAAAGACATTTTCACGATAATAGCCACTTAAACGGGGAATATTTCAGCGGAGACTGCGTGAAAAAAAAATTGTACAGATTATAGTACACACATTCTTACATATATAAGCAACAGGTGTTGTTTGTTAAGCTTACCAGAAAAATTAGATACAAGCAATATTAATTAAATACAAGACAATAATACTGAAAACGACAGAAGCAAAGACGACAAAAGCAAATTAAACGAAATAAGCAAAATACACCATAAGCGAGGTTAAGGGTCAACGGTCGACAGTGGTCGACAGGAGACACGGTGGAGACCCCACGCGGCAAGCCATGAACTACAAATCATAAAATCCATATGGCTGAGTTTCCACTGAGCGCGTCACGCGTCGCGTCATTATGAGTTAACCAATCAAAGCATCCCATTTTATTACATTATTTGTAACGAGATCAAAATGGGATGCGACGCGTGACGCGTTTAGTGAAAACTCAGCCTATTGCGGCCAAAATAATGAGAAAATCGCACTTTAACTGCGATATTCATTATCAGCAGCATCGCCTTCAAACTGCTACAGAGCGATTTTTTGGAAAAATGGTCAAAATAAATTTTCGAGTTTTTATTTTGACCGATTTTCTCTGCCTTGCATTAGTGCTAGTCTACAACGTTGTGTTAAGGGCCTTGGCACATAGAAAAACTTGTGACGTGACAAAGTCACATCCCTGGCCTGGAGGTAGGCCGAGGGAGACGTCAAGGCGGGCGGAGCACTAGCGTAGGGTTAGGTTAAGAATTTGCGAGACTTACAGGTTACGAGGCGGTGCGGAGCAGATGGCCCCGAATTTATGTACCGACGTAGGTCGCACCGAGGGATCAGCAGGCGAACAGCTGGAGGTGCCGGGGACGGACGGCCGGCGGGCGGGGCACGCAGGGGCCCATAGCCGGTATAACGCCTGTCGTGGAGGACGCTGGCCCACTACACCGAATGACCCGCGCACGGAGGCACCGGAAAGGGGGACGCCCCGACGAAGGTCCCCGTCAAAGGGAAGAACACCACCGGAATTGCGCCACCGGTCGACGAGCCATGGCCTGGCCAGCCTGGCCGTCGAGCCACCGGTCCCGGAGTCGCGGCCTGGACAGCCGGACCCGCCGCCATATTGGTTCCACCGCCGGTGGACGGAAGCGGACGCGCCCTAGTCGGGCGCGGCGCTCGCGTAAGGGCAGCAGCGACAAGGCGACAGGGTGTGCAACCCCGGCGCGCAGGCGCGCGGGCCCTGCGTGGTCAGCGCCGGGCCAGAGGACCGACACTGTCGTGCGAGCCGTCGTTTTGGAAGGTGCCACCCCCAACCCTTTGAGACGACCTGTTGCCGGCGAGCGGAACGAGCGAGAAATTGTAAGGCCACTGCACAAGCACCGCAAGTAAGATCGTGGCAATATCGAGGTCGTCCCGGTAGTCGCGTTGTGCCGCGAAAGTATGTGACTCGTTTAATTATCTCGAAAGGAATACCGCGGGAGGGCCGGAAAAATGCGTAATCGCCCGTTTCGGGAGTTCGGGTGCGCGGCCGCCGGCAGTCAACGCGTTTAATGGCCGTGTCGTCGAGCTCCTTATCGTTTCGTCGAGTGAATTGTCGTGTTGTCGGGATGCGTTAAGTGCCGTATTGTATCACTTCGGATTATGGGAAGCGGTGAGATACATTTCGCGTGATCGAGCGGTCTTGGGCGAGGTGTCCTTCGTACGGGCCGGACACCGTATCAACGCGGGGCCGCATTGGATCCGCGTGATCGCGTCGTGGCGTGCAGGACACCTTCGCATTTTGTGTTGCGGACCTCGCGAGGCGTCGCACGCGAGTGCGAAATCGCGGGGCTCGCGCAAATCATAAAGATTCGCGGCCATTTCGGGCTCGCGGAATCATAAAGATTCGCGGCCGTTTCGGAACTGCGAGATCGCGTAAGGTGTCGAGAGATCATTGTATCGCGAATTGGAGCCGTATTGTTCCTGTTCGAGGTCGTATCGTTCGTGAGTTGTTTCGCGGTTATTTGCGTTGAGTTGTGAAACTGCTGCGTCGGGGTATGGTGCGTTGAGTGTAAAAAGGCTGCGTCAAATTGTGATTAATCGTTGTCGGTACCCGCGCGAATCAGGATGGGATTTTGTCATAATCTAGATGTAGTGTCAGTACCGAGACACCGGGGTGGGATTTGTTTGTAAATTACTCTTGAGAAACAGGTCGCTCTTAGCGTACTTCGGTCCCGAAAAGTATCGCGTTCGCGGCGTGAACATGTGCGGCCGCTATTATGGCCGAAATGTTCTATCCTATATGCTTTCTCATTAAATCTATTATTTTGTTATAATTGTGGTGTGTTAATTGCGCTGCGCTCCCTCTCCTCCTATATCGGACTCAAGCCTGAGATAATTGAGATTTCGTGTATCGTGGTGCGAAAAATCGCACCTGGCGCCCATACCAGGTTTTGCGAAGTATTCGGTCGAGCTACCATCGGTTGTGAATTAACGTAGAGTCCTCTAAAGACGTTGGCCATTCGGTAAAAGTGACGGCGCCCTCCTTTTTGGCCGGCGAGACCGAGCGGACATCGTCGTCGTCATCACAAACTTAAGCAGTAAAACTTAAACAGTAAGAAATCAACAGTATGGATTCGCTACCGCTTAGGGCCGTGCCTTAAGTTCTTCACTGTGATTGGCTGATTTGCTTACTGCTTGAGTTTTACTGCTTAAGTTTTTCTATGTGCCAAGGCCTTAAAGAGATTTAAGCTCTAAGCCGTAAGAAATTGGCCAATCACGGTCGAGTATTCTCCCTCACATTCCATTGTGATTAGTCAACTTCTTACGGTTTAGAGCTTAAATGTCCTTTAAGCAAGGTTGTAGACCAGCGCTTACGTCTACACCTACGATAGACGTAAGCGCTGTCACGTCTTGCGACACAGTCACCGGTAGATTTTCGCCACATAAAATTTTTCATTTCATTTCCTTGTTGCACGGCACCTGAAAGCAATGTTAAAATATAATATCAATGTCTAACCTAACCATTATAAACTGTCCCAGCACACGCATAACGTAAAACAGCTGTCGAGTTAAAACGCGTTCGTAAAACAGATGATGAATTAACCAGGCCTTAAGCCGCCGCCTAGTAACAAGGCCTATCTTCATGAATGACATGAATAAACCCTAGAATTTTGGACAAATGATTATTAAACCGTTAAATTCTTCCAAATTATCCTTGCAATCAATTGTTTATTACTATTTATTGCTAATATAGCCATCACGAAAATTTTTATGTAATATAAATCCATTTTGACCTACGGATCTAACGGAAAGTAAAGTATGCCCGACATAGACGCGTTAATAAAATTAAATTAAAAAGGAAATCGATTAAATAAAAATAATTTAACTATAGAAACATAATCTTTCACGCCTAAAGAACATTATTACAATAAATAATAATTGTTCCACGATACCTTCACTATGCATAATTGTTATAAACAATTAAAAGTTTATTATCGGACCAAACTAATATGACTATTGAAGACACCATAAAAAGTTAAACAACTTTCGTAAATAAATTATTTCCTATCTTTAAAAGAAGCTAATTAACAATAAAATTTATTATAAAATTAGTTATAAAAATAATTAATAAACCCACTATAATTACTCAGTAGAGCATGTCAATTAATCCTACAGAAACTCTCACTTCATATCTCTTTTCAATTCCGAGATATAAATAAAAATTACGGAAATCCATAAAACACAAATGAACACCCTAAATATAGTCCTTAATTGTCTGAATACAACAAAAGAAACCCCATCTCTCTATCTCTTACCGTTTCCGAGTTATGAATTATTAAAAACAAAACAAATAGCTTCCTTCGCCAGTAAATAAATTCAAAACAGAAGTCGTTTTTGTTCGACCCAACTGGCCAAATAATTGATATATTTAAATTCACAACGTTTCGACCGCAATTTCGGTCCTTCTCAAGTGATTAATAAAGCCATGCATCCTCAAAAACCGCGTACAAAATATCCATTACGTCGCTGACATCGTGCCCTAACCACATCATGCATACGTAAAGCTAAAAAGTGAAATGACTCACGATAGTCAAAAAGATAAAATGATCGCTCAGAAGTCATAAGATAAAAAGTAAGAATAAATAATTGAATTGTTAAGTTAAATAATGTACAAAGTAAAATGAAAAGCTTACATATTCTGTGCGTCAAAACAAAAAATGAGGACGGTACAGCGTAGAACGCAGAACCGCAGCCATATCTGCGAACACATCCGTACAGCGTGACAGACGAAGTCATACTAAATGACCGATACATAGCAAATAACTAGATGTGTTCACAGGTGGAAACGAGCAGAAAATAAGTGTAAATTAAGTGACGCAATCACACGGTTGTAATTCGCGGGCAGACTTTCTGTGTCTTTTTGAAGGTTGATTGCGCAATCGCATTTTTTAATAAAAAAACATCTCTGAGATTTCTCGTTTCTTAAAGTGTCGCTCCTTATATAAATTTTGGTTGTTGCCAATTAAAATCGTGGTTGTGCGTGAGACGGTGCTTACTAACCACGGAATGATTATCACTATTCTTCCTAATATCACAGAAATGTTCCTTAACGCGTGTCTCTAGGTGCCTTTTGTTTGACCAATGTATGCAGCGTTGCAATTGGCACAATCAATCTCATATATCAGCTCGGTCTGTTTAAGATTCGGTAGCCTATCCTTCCCCCTTCTAAGAATACAATCCAACTTTTTCGGAATGGTGAGGAGACCTTAAATTTGCATCACGCATTGTACGGCCAACACCGTCACTGAGACCCTTAATATATACGGTATAGTGATAAATTTCGCTTATTAATCACTTGAGAAGGACCGAAATTGCGGTCGAAACGTTGTGAATTTAAATATATCAATTATTTGGCCAGTTGGGTCGAACAAAAACGACTTCTGAATTATTAAAGTTTCATGTCCGCCATTTTAAACTTTTACCATTTGAACTTAGGAAGATCGAATCACTTCTATATTAATATTCTTGGTCCTTTATACATTTTGGCTATAATGAATTTCATTTTAGAACGAAAATTTTGCCATTTAATTATTATGTTGAAAATGGAATCTTTTATATTTTCAAACATCAATAGCGTTAACCCTACCTTTCTATAAGTATGAGATTATACGACCGTGTAAGATATATACAATCAAACAAAGGGAAACGCCGTAATCGGTCAGGACTGGATCTTGCTTGTCCGAATAATATATATAAATTCTTGAGTGACTTTTTACGTACACTCTTTGCCATGGCGGACCACGCGCCGTTACCAACGGTCATAACGCAGTCTCAACCAAAGCCAGAACGATACAATCACACAATTAAATTGATATAAATTTAATTATATTAAATACATATAGGATAGGATACAGGGGATATAAAGAAAATGGTGATATTCATCGCAACATTAGTTATAAGGAAAAACGTCTTTTTCGGCGACGTATATAAACAATAAGTATGAGATTATACGACCGTGTAAGATATATACAATCAAACCGTGTAAGATATATACAATTTTTTTGAATATCACCACATGCCTCGGTGGTCGAATTGGTGAGACGCCCGTCACGGAATGAGGGAGGTCCAGGTTCGAATCCTGGCTGGGATGTTATTTTTCGCAACATTTTCTTTATATCCCCTGTATCCTATCCTATATATATTTAATATAATTTAATTGATATCAATTTAATTGTGTGATTGTATCGTTCTGGCTTTGGTTGAAACTGCGTTATGACCGTTGGTAACGGCGCGTGGTCCGCCATGGCAAAGAGTGTACGTAGAAAGTCACTCAAGAATTTATATATATTATTCGGACAAGCAAGATCCAGTCCTGACCGATTACGGCGTTTCCCTTTGTTTGATTGTATATATCTTACACGGTCGTATAATCTCATACTTATTGTTTATATACGTCGCCGAAAAAGACGTTTTTCCTTATAACTAATGTTGCGATGAATATCACCACATGCCTCGGTGGTCGAATTGGTGAGACGCCCGTCACGGAATGAGGGAGGTCCAGGTTCGAATCCTGGCTGGGGTGTTATTTTTCGCAACATTTTCTTTATATCCCCTGTATCCTATCCTATATGTATTTAATATAATTAAATTGATATCAATTTAATTGTGTGATTGTATCGTTCTGGCTTTGGTTGAGACTGCGTTATGACCGTTGGTAACGGCGCGTGGTCCGCCATGGCAAAGAGTGTACGTAGAAAGTCACTCAAGAATTTATATATATTATTCGGACAAGCAAGATCCAGTCCTGACCGATTACGGCGTTTCCCTACCTTTCTATCTAAATTAATTGGATTAATAAACGAAATTGAAATTTTAAATGTTCGTTTCACGAATCTGAGAGAGACAGACTTATGCGACACACGTTAAAACAAGGATAGCTTAATACATTTGCCCTATGCATTAAATTGGCATACGGAGAGCCTTATGTGAATTATAATGAGTAAGACGAAGACAGACTTATGTCACATACAATGAATAAGACGAGGATAGCCAATAAGACCCACAATAAAAATTAAAATAAAAATGAAAACAAATAGTTGAAGATAAAACAATCATAGAAATGCATTCTTTTACAATTATGGAAGACTACTACATGGAAATAACAATTACTTCATTAACATTTTTAAAGAGGAATTGTTATAAACAATTAAAATAATATCATCACCCACCTTAACTAATCATATGGTCAAAATCACCCAAGGAACTAATTAACTTTCATATATATAATATTTTCATATCTCTTAAAATAAATTAATTAACAACAAAAATTAATAACAATATAAAAACTAAAAGAGATCAACGAAAACTGTATAGTCACGTATAGGGAATGACAATTAGAATCATTTGACGAAAAAACATTTACTCAATAATTGCTTATTTTTGCAACTTACTTTTATAAACAATTTTAAACAAATTATTAATCATGTCAACAAATATTTTTAATCTGTGCCCCTGAGCATGTATAACAATCTTGTATAAGCTAAAAATCTTGTCACTCCATTAATATAAATTACAGAAAATTCCAAGCGGAAAGTCACCCGTTATAAGGCAAATAGCATTAAAACTGCCCCTTGACATAGTTATATACAGGGTGTTAGAAATAAAAGTACCCAGCCGAATAGGGGGGGTAGATTGGGTCAAACTGAAAAGAAAAGTCCTGTACCATTTTGCAAAATTCGCAATAGTTAACGAGTTATTAAATAAAACGTCTGAGCGAATGAGCGCACAAGGAGCGATAGAGGCGGGTCTCGGCTGGCACGGTGCCCGGCGCGCGGTGAGCGGTGAGGGGCGCGAGGCGCGCGGCGCGTGGCGAGTGGCGGGGGTCGAGAGACGAGCGGCGAGCGGGGCGCGGCGCGGCGCGGCGAACGGCGAGCGACAGATGATATACCCTGCGGCGAAAAAGTATTAGAGCCAGCACAGGTAGCACACGTATTGCATAGGCATTGCCGTAGCGTCTTACGCCTTAGATAATATTAATTAGTTTAACTTGAATTATGTGTAATAGAAACATTTAATTTTAGTAAATTAAATTATTTTGCATGTCAAAGTTTACGAGGTTTACATAGCTTAACTTTTACTTTTGTTTATGTTAGAATAACATGATGCGTGTCCACCTGCGAGTAAAACTCTCGAAAGTAGCTCTCGAGATTGATTCTAGCAAATGGACATACTTCTGAGAGTACCTAACGGAGAATGAATCGCAACTCTCGGCGAGCAAACTTGTCAAGACCTACTCGCAAATCGACACGACGTTATTTTACTCTCGGAGATTAGCTTGCCAAGCTCGAACGCTGTTCGTATTTTGAGAGCTACATGTTGAGAGTAAAAACCGAGATGGCAAAAGTTTGTTCCTTTGATGACACAAAGGAATTTATTGAACAATGCGGAAATCATGAACTATTGTGGAATACGATACTTTATAACTACTGTGACAGAAATAAAAAAATTTTTTAAATGTTTATGTTCTGCGAATAAAGTGCGAAAAAATTCATAATTTAAAGAATTAAGTAACAATATTTTTAATACATTCTCTAATTACTTGGTCAATAATTAGTTACACTTTAGTTTTACATAGTTTGCACGTTTTAGTTACAGTGCTGAAATTAAATACATTTTTACATCGCGAATTAAGTACATTTAAAAAAAAGAAAATAACATGTAAATATTTAATAATTTTATTTCTTTTTTTTAAATGTACTTAATTCGCGATGTAAAAATATATTTAATTTCAGCACTGTAAACTACAGTGTAACTATTATAAAACGTGCAAACTATGGAAAACTAAAGTGTAACTAATTATTGACCAAGTAATTAGA
This sequence comes from Temnothorax rugatulus, assembly GCA_035220575.1. NCBI lineage: Eukaryota > Metazoa > Arthropoda > Insecta > Hymenoptera > Formicidae > Temnothorax > Temnothorax rugatulus. The sequence continues at coordinate 26,055 of JASTWL010000593.1, forward strand.
AAATGTATTAAAAATATTCTTATCTAATTCTTTAAATTATGAATTTTTTTCGCACTTTATTCGCAGAACAAACATTTAAACATTTTTTTATTTCTGTCACAGTAGTTATAAAGTATCGTATTCCACAATAGTTCATGATTTCCGCATTATTCAATAAGTTCCTTTGTGTCATCAAAGGAACAAACTTTTGCCATCTCGGTTTTTACTCTCAACATGTAGCTCTCAAAATACGAACAGCGCTCGAGCTTGGCAAGCTGATCTCCGAGAGTAAAATAACGTCGTGTCGATTTGCGAGTAGGTCTTGACAAGTTTGCTCGCCGAGAGTTGCGATTCATTCTCCGTTAGGTACTCTCAGAAGTATGTCCATTTGCTAGAATCAATCTCGAGAGCTACTCTCGAGAGTTTTACTCGCAGGTGGACACGCACCATGTTATTCTAACATAAACAAAAGTAAAAGTTAAGCTATGTAAACCTCGTAAACTTTGACATGCAAAATAATTTAATTTACTAAAATTAAATGTTTCTATTACACATAATTCAAGTTAAACTAATTAATATTATCTAAGGCGTAAGACGCTACGGCAATGCCTATGCAATACGTGTGCTACCTGTGCTGGCTCTAATACTTTTTCGCCGCAGGGTATATCATCTGTCGCTCGCCGTTCGCCGCGCCGCGCCGCGCCCCGCTCGCCGCTCGTCTCTCGACCCCCGCCGCTCGCCACGCGCCGCGCGCCTCGCGCCCCTCACCGCTCACCGCGCGCCGGGCACCGTGCCAGCCGAGACCCGCCTCTATCGCTCCTTGTGCGCTCATTCGCTCAGACGTTTTATTTAATAACTCGTTAACTATTGCGAATTTTGCAAAATGGTACAGGACTTTTCTTTTCAGTTTGACCCAATCTACCCCCCCTATTCGGCTGGGTACTTTTATTTCTAACACCCTGTATATATATGTCTAAAGACAGTTCCAACAACATCAAGTGCAAAATTTTGAAGACTCTTATAGTGCGTTCGAAAATAGGTTCGGCTGGTGTTGGGAAAAATAATAAAGTTGGCAGTATTGAGAATTCCCAACACTGCGTTCGTTTTCTCCCAACTGGGAAAAGTTGGAGATTGATTGAATGGGGGCAACTAGTGCAGATATTTATTTGTATCGGTCTCAACGCCTTTTGTGAAACATAACCTATTGCTAGTACTGAGGCCCGATTCTGAAACGCATACGGAAATAACGCTGTGTGAACATTGATTAGTGTATACTGCTTAGATCGTAAATTATACACCAATCAGTGGACCGTGCAACGTTATTTACACATACGAAAATTTTTCGTATGACTGAAAGAATCGAGTCCCTGGTCAGTATCGGTCTTTTTCTTGTCATATAATTTTGTACGTTGAACGCAATAGGTTATGTTTCACAAAAGGCGTTGAGACCGATACAAATAAATATCTGCACTAGTTGCCCCCATTCTATCAATCTCCAACTTTTCCCAGTTGGGAGAAAACGAACGCAGTGTTGGGAATTCTCAATACTGCCAACTTTATTATTTTTCCCAACACCAGCCGAACCTATTTTCAAACGCACTATTAAAGTATGACAGCTAAAAATATACCGTTTATAGATATTAAAACTCACAGTCCTTCCCAAGAAACCCGTACATAAAACATAATTTTCACTAAACTCCTATACCTAATTAATCGCACAAATACATACCTCGATTTATGCTATGACACCCTATAATAAAAATTCGAGGAATCTCCACCCATTTCTAATGCATGCAGTATTATTAACATAATATTAGAATCACCATTATTGTTACTAACAACACTTTTATTATTACATATACTAGAATTAATGTTAGAATCGATCGTCAAGCGCTGAAACGTTACTCACGAACCTGAGAAAGATCAAATGTACTGCGCATTATGTTAAAACACGAATCTGAGCGAGATGCGAATAACGCATAAGCCTATAGGAGAGAGAGAGAGAGAGAGAGAGAGAGAGAGAGAGAGAGAGAGAGAGAGACGTATATGCCATAATGTCTATAAAACAAGGAGAGCAATACTTTTCACGCTTTAGACATACTATTAATGATTTTAATTGTACAACTGAACTATTTTACTTTATGTAAAGTATGTCTAAGGAGAATATAATAATAATTACATACATATTTTCACATTTCAGAATTGGATTACTAAAGATTCCTTACATTGTGTTTTATAATACTATTTCATGATAAACTGCGTATCGCTCCCATTGTAAAATCATTATCAAATAAAGAATAGAAATAAGAGTCAGATGAATCACTGTATGACTCATGCGAGTGTAATCTAGTCCGAGCATAGAATGTGACCATATATGGGCATGTCGAAGCAAAGCGAACCGCATGACCATATAAGGAGAGAAAGTTAGAACGTAGTTTGATGATTCATCATAGTGCGAGTCTAGATCTAGCCTGGCTAGCGAGCCCCATTACCATATAAGGCAAAGAATTCAGAGACACCGCCCTATGACTCATTGCGATTTACCCCCACTACTATTTCCAGAAATGTATAAAAACGTAAGATTTTCACCTCTCAGCGGAGAGTGTGGAACCGATCAGGAAAGAACACGTATCTCACTGTTCCACCCCTTCTAATAGAACACTTGTACCGAAACTCGGAAATAAAGCTATACTCAAGAGCAAAGAGTTAAAGCCATCATTGAATATTCACCTAATATCCTGATCAACTCCAAGGAGCCACAGCCCACGAGAATACAGCTAATTATCCTGGGATTTCACTCCCTTCACCAGCGAAGAAAGGACCCATCAACGAAGGACGTTCCGCCGGATCGAGCAACCGTATCACCCGGACGTCACACGGGTTAAATATCAACGCTAACAATGACAACCGTAGAGCTAATGCACCGCCGTACATAAGTTTGCGAGATGCAGCCGAGACAATTCTCCCTTTTGATGGAAAAAATATGCCTGTTTTACAATTCGCGAATAGTTGCATGCACGCTAGAAATATGATATCTCCTACCGCGGAATATGGATTTGTTCAAATGATTAAAAATAAATTAATCGGTCCTGCATTGAGGGTGGCATTAAGTGGAAAATATAATGATATAGAATCTTTATTGGCAGTCTTAAAAACTAGATTTGCTCCAATTTATTCTTCGTCACAATTGCACGGGAAACTTGCAAAGGTAACTCAACATCCCGAAGAATCAATGGTGGATTACGGCAGCCGAGTATCAATGATCCTGCAACAGTTAAAATCATGTTATCAAACTGAAAATCCGAATCAGGCAATACAATTTTTAAATTCTGCTGAAAGTAATGCCGTAAGAAACTTTTTAACCGGTTTAAAATCAGATATCTTTACAAGAATTCATCCACGCGATCCACTTACTTTAAATACCGCGATAGAATCTGCAATAAAAGCTGAAACAGAGTATCAGGAACACGCGCAACGTATGAGAATAACGGAGGGACTCATGCAATCAATTCGATGCAATAATTGTCTTGGATATGGTCACGATACTTATTCGTGTAGCACTATTAACCCTCTCGCGTAAATATCTCATGTACAATGGCAACCGAAGGTCTGTTCATACTGTAAGAACTCTGGACACGTACGCGCTGAATGCAGAGCCTTACAACCGCGAGTTTTGAACCGAAATCCTTTGTTAAACAATGTCAGGAACCCTTTATTAAATCCTCCTGCGCGAAAAATGAATTTTAATAACATCAACAGTCGTTTTAATCGCCCGAATCTAGCCACTCCGCGAAATACCGGATTATTCTGTCGTTATTGTAAGATTCCTGGCCACAGTCTTAAGCAATGTCGAAAGAGACAATATAATAATAATTTGCGGAACCAAGGAAATCAATATTTTAATAGAGATAACAGTGCTCCTGAAAATGCACGACGTGATAGAGCCCAAGAGAATTCGGGAAACCGAGACAGGGCTCAGCGAGCAGGCACAGGGCTGAACGAACGCCCGCGAGTGCGCCTGATCAATCCAGAAGTATCCCAAGAGGAAACGCAAGTGTAAAGACCTGTCACAAAATCGGAAAACCGCCTTTTGTTATTTTACCAAGCAAAAATCTCCTCGACGGACGTGCAAATTTCATGATAGATACGGGATCTGACATAAACTTGATAAAGAAGAATTCGCTCCATGAGGATGTGCCCATCGATAAGAAAATAGTATTCGAACTGAGCGGAATAACTAAGGGACGAACGCGCACGTTAGGCGTAGCTAAAATACGCATTCTCGGTGTCGATGCATGGTTTTATGTAGTTCCTAATAATTTTCCAATAATGCCAGACGGAATACTAGGCACAGAGTTCTTCAAAAATCATAAGGCAACTATAGACTACCCGAGGGCTTGTCTGGTTGTAGATGGAGTACCGTACTATTTTCATAACGATGAGATCGTTACTATTCCCGCTAGAACGCGAAAACAAATATTTGTCCGTGTAGCAAATCCTGAAATAAAATACGGATACATTCCAAAACTGGACGCCGGACCGCAGGTGTACTTAGGGAACGCCGTTGTCTCGAATCGTGATGGGGTAGCACATCTATATGTTATTAACTCATCGGACGAAGACATAGAACTAGCGGTACTGTAAAGTTATATCCATTTGAGGAGTTAAAGGACGAAGAAACAGGTGAAAATAATGCAGAAGAGCCCGTAAATAATAATAAAACGCGAGTCGAGAAAATATTAGAATTGCTGCGTCTTGATCATTTAAATGAGGAAGAAAAAACTAGTGTCACTAGGCTAGTAACAAATTGTGCGGAAAGATTTCAATTACCAGGAGAGCCGCTGGGTGCAACTAGCGTCTTAAAACACCGCATATTCACTACTGATGATAGACCAATCAACGTCAAGCAATATCGATATCCTCAAATACATAAAGAAGAGATACAGCGACAGGTTGACGAAATGTTGGAAAAAGGTGTTATAGAGCCATCGAGCTCGCCTTATAATTCTCCTTTGTGGATTGTTCCAAAAAAGGATGATTCTAAAGGCAATAAAAAATGGCGTCTCGTAATAGATTTTCGAGCGCTTAACGAGAAAACGATCGGTGACGCGTATCCATTGCCAAATATTGTCGATATACTCGATCAACTTGGCAGCGCGAAATATTTTTCAGTATTTGATCTAGCTTCTGGATTCCACCAGATATTAATGGACAAGACTGACAAACATAAAACCGCGTTTTCAACACCGTACGGACACTTCGAGTATAACCGTATGCCGTTTGGATTAAAAAATGCTCCAGCTACTTTTCAGAGATTAATGGATCAAGTATTAACAGGATTGCAAGGAATTGAATTATTCGTATACCTCGACGATATTGTCATATATGCCAGATCGCTTGAGGAGCACGAGATTAAATTCCAACGACTAATGAAACGTTTAGAAGAGGCAAACTTATTTTTACAGCCTGATAAATGTGAGTTTCTAAAGAAAGAAGTTGCTTATCTCGGGCACGTAATAACTGAAAATGGAGTACGGCCCGATCCCAAAAAGGTAGTTGCTGTAAAGAATTTTCCAACGCCAAAAACACGAAAAAATATTAAACAATTTCTTGGTCTTGCAGGATATTACCGTAGATTTATCGAGAACTTTTCTAAAATCGCTAAACCTCTTTCAGATTTAACAAAACAAACCATCGCTTTTGAATGGAAACAAGAACAGCAAGAAGCGTTCGATAAATTAAGACATTCCTTATGTACAGAACCAATTTTACAGTATCCTAATTTCAGTGAACCATTTATTGTAACTACAGACGCATCGGGGTACGCCATTGGTGCGATATTGAGTCAAGGAAAGATAGGAAGTGATCTACCTATTGCCTACGCATCAAGAGTTTTAAATGACGCAGAGACAAGATACTCACCAACAGAAAGAGAATTATTAGCTTTAGTTTACGACGTAAAACACTTCCGACCTTATGTCTATGGACGCAAATTTACATTGGTAATGGACCATAAACCATTAGAATGGCTAAATTCAGTATCTGATCCTACATCACGATTGATGAGATGGAGGTTAAAATTAACAGAATATGATTATCAAATAAAATATAAACCAGGGAAAAGAAATAAGAATGCCGATGCTTTGTCCAGAAATCCTCTTGAAGAAACTATAAATGTATACCCTTTACATGCTAAACAAGCACTATCATCCTCAAGTGAAGTCTCAGTAGAACAAGAACATAAAAAGCAAAAAACATTCCACCCGAGTTCTAAGAGAGCATGGGAAAGTGAAGGATCAGGAAATCCAGTACCGCATAAAAAGAACAGACCCTACGAATTATCTCCTTATATAGATTCAGATAACGAGGAAAAAGAAGTATCACCAAGAAGTAAATTTCTAAAAGCATTAGATGATAGCAGTGATAACAGCAGTGACAGTGGAACAGTTTCATATTATTATGAAACCGATTATGATACTGATGATTCAGAAATATGTCAAAAAGGTGAAAAAAGGAAACACGAAAGTTCCTCTTCCACTCACGTAAGACGCAGAAAGCGAAAGCATAAGATAAAGAAGAAGCATCGTAAAGATTCTAGTCCAAAAGTTGTCGACGAATCCCGTGAAGTCCCTAGTGACATAACGCTACATGCGGATGAGGCTGAAGGGCGCGGCCCGCAAGAGCATAGCGATGACAACGCCGCCTGCGAGATACCGCAAGAAGTAAACGCTCAAAGCGCCCCAGGTGACGCAAGCGTCTCGCGCAAGAGACAGAACAAAAGCCACACAACGGGTGTCCCAGAAAAACGAATCGATAATAAAAATTTTAATGATGAAGTAGAAATGCACGAACAACGAGAGCAATCTGACAACGAATCAATGGAAATAGCACCACAATCAAGCGATAGTTATCAGGCACAACTAACATTGAAGTGAAAGCAGATGTTCATGCACCACCTCCACAAATACAAATAATACCAAAACCGAAAGATAAAAATAATAAAAATTTGCTAAAAATACCAGACGATATTGACGCTATCGAAGTAATAGAGGAAAATATACCATTAACTGGACGAGAACTAGAATCAATGGAAGTAGACACTGAAAGTGAAATGGAGTACGAAATAAATAAAAGACCATTAGGATATCGTGAACAAAAAACGCCGAGTGATGAATCAACCAGCGAAGACGAGATAAATAAAATATTTTCACCTCCTCCGTATGCAGCAGTTCCTAAACCTTTGCAAATAAATAATGAGAAATCTGGAAGGACAAATAAGACTCCTCCTAATAAAAAGTCATCAATTAAAAAAGTCTCAATCAAGAAATTCAGTAAGAAAATAAATAAAAAGGTAAATTCAAAGGAAGTAATTCCAAAAAGAAAACCGCCGAAAGAACCACCGAAACCAAAAGTAAAGGAAGTAGAAATTATTCCTGTCAACATGATAGATTCTCGAGATCACATATGGATAAGAAATGATAACATAATATATTTTATAGATACTAAGGGAGAACCGGTAGATGAAATAGGTGAAGAATTAATTGCCAGGAAAATATGCCAGACATCGAAGAACTTTAAAGGAATAATAGGATAAATTTTAATATCAGAAAGAAATAATAAGAAAATTTTTGGAATAATAATTAAAGAAGAATTAAACGATCAGATTCAGGAGAAACATGTAATACAAAGATTTAAAGAATTAAAGAATGAAATGATACGACTAAATATCCTTCATGCGAGTATATCTGAAAACAACAGCAATATAAAAATACCATGGATTAGAATCCGCAACATTATAAAACTTACATTTTTAAATACGGACATTCAAATTACCGTATGTAAGGGCCAAGTGTGCATACCTGAGCTCAAGGACCACGCATCATACGAGAGTTTCACGAATCCAGTGTCGGAGGACATAAAGGAATTGCTAAAACAGTGGCGCGGATACGTCATAAATATTATTGGGAAAATATGAAAAGTCAAGTTGAAAAATTTATTCAAACCTGCAGTAGCTGTCAAAAGAAAAAATTAGTACGCGTTAAAACTAAACAGCCGATGATTATAACTGATACTCCTGTAGACGCATTTGATAAAGTTGCAATGGATATAGTAGGCCCATTGCCGGTTACTGATAACGGTAATGAATATATTTTAACAATTCAGGATCAATTAACAAAATATCCAGTCGCCGTACCCCTTGTACAAGCAAATTCTAAGGAAATTGCAAAAGCATTTACGCGAAGATTTATTTGTCAATTCGGAAGTCCCAAAGCAATTTTGACTGATCAAGGTTCAAATTTTACAAGTTCAATGATGAAAAAATTTGCGAAATATTTTAAAATAAAACAATATTGTACATCTGCTTTCCATCCTCAATCTAATGGCTCGTTAGAAAGAAGCCACCACGTATTGACAGAATACTTAAAGCATTACATATCTGATGAATGCGACTGGGATAATTGGCTCGAGCATGCTATGTTTTCTTATAATACGAGCGTACACGAAAGAACTAAATTCACACCTTATGAATTAGTATTCGGTAAAACTGCACGATTGCCTTCCGAAATAGAGATAAATGATTCAGTAGAAACGTATAATGATTATGTAAGCGAATTAATAGACAAATTAACCGACTTAAGAAAATTAGCTGTATCAAATTTAGGGATAGCCAAAACGCGTTATAAATATTATTACGATAAGAAATTAAAAACACACGCATATAAAGTAGGAGATTTTGTATACTTATTGAAAGCAAAGAAGAAAAATAAATTCGACGATGAATACGTAGGGCCATATGAAATCGTAGAAATTTTAAGTAATAATAATATTAAAATATTAATTGCGCCAAATCGAACTAAAGTCATACATGTAGACCGAACTAAACCTGCTCGGATTGCAGGTCAGGGATGAAGGAAAATGAATATACCATTACGACTTTAAAAGATAACCCCGGAATATTTTTCGAGGGCGTTGGCGAAATGCGTACGTCTGAAAACTCTTGGAAGATGATAATCTACATCGACTAACGCGATATTAAGGACGCAACGACCCAGCTCGAACAGCAATTAGACTCGGTGTTACAACGATGTGACTATCATAATTCACATTGCGACATACGATCACGACTAACTTCATTAACTGCAAAATTGAACAAAATGAGGCATTACCAAAATCATATAAGCGAGCTTGTAGGCGAAACTCGAATCAAGAGAGCTCCCTTAGAATTTGTGGGACAAGTAAGCAAGATATTATTCGGAACTCTAACCACTGAAGATGAATATAATATGCATAAAGCTATAATGCATGTGGAAAATAAGACTAATGATCTTGCCCTGCTACTTATGAATCAAACTGTAGCGACGCGAACGCGCTTCGGGGAATTGTATAATATTACCCTCGCGATATTAAAGCAGACTGACGTATTGGAAAGGGAAGCGATGCGAAATCAAAAGCATCGATATTTTTGGGAAATCATGACGAAACTTGACACTGAAATACTGCAACATGAAATCAATTTGAATATTCTAATAGATGGAATAATATTCGGCAAACAAGAATTCATTCATCCTCGTTTAATTTCACCGCAGCAGTTGATAAAGAATTGCAAGTTAATAAAAGAGCAGAATTCTCATGCGGAATTTCCTGTAAATACAGATGAAACGGGAATGGATCAGCTTATAAAAATATCTGATTTGCGAATCGCCTATTCCAATAATCGATTGATTTAAATATTACATATTCCATTATTGACTCCCGGAATATACAAAATGTACAGAGCCGTACCATTACCTACCAAGCAAACATTTGACGAGACAAAATTTGCAATAATTAAATCTAATGCAGAACACATCGGAATCAGCGAGGACACCGATAGCTTCTATGAGTTCCGAGAAGGAGAACTGCGTGAGTGCGTGTCAACTGACGCCGTCTTTATCTGCCCTGCCGTCTTTCCTTTGAAAAAGATACGGCAAGCGACCAGTTGCAATATTCAACTTTTATTAAATAATAATATAGACATGGAATATTGCAGTATAATACTACAAGGCTTACGAGAGACATATTGGAAGGCCTTAACTACGCCAGGAAACTGGATCTATACAACAAGGAGACCGGAAACAATTCGCATAGAATGCCAGGAAATTAAGCACGCAGAAATAAATAACACAGGTCGACACGCAAAATGATTTAAGCATCGGAATAAGCTTATCTTATAGATTTTTCACGAATCTGGCCTCGAAAATTGCCCATCACGTCGAGATTTTGAGAAAAACGGTCTCAAAGACTCAAAAAACCATGTTTTTGCCCGTTTTTGATGACATGTAGAAAGTGAAGCTGAGGTACTAGAAGTCTCTAACTAGGCTTAAATTGAAACTTGAACCTTCAGCTAAAAGAATCAAATCGAAAAGACCCTGAATCAATCATAAATTTTCATGTAGCATAACTTTTTTATGTGCGCGCGCACTCTACTTGCACTTATATAGCCGTGCACAGTGGCACACTTACTTATAAATTTTAATTTTGCTATTTACTGTTTTTGTGGTCGCTGATTACGAATCTAAGGTCAAAATTTAAAAATTCAAAATGGCGGATTCAAAATGGCAAAATATATTTAAAATTGTATGTCCGCCATTTTGAATCCGCCATTTTGAATTTTTAAATTTTGACCTTAGATTCGTAATCAGCGACCACAAAAACAGTAAATAGCAACAATAAGTATGAGATTATATGACCGTGTAAGATATATACAATCAAACAAAGGGAAACGCCGTAATCGGTCCGGACTGGATCTTGCTTGTCCGAATAATATATATAAATTCTTGAGTGACCCGAAAAATAACACCCCAGCCGAAAAAGACGTTTTTCCTTATAATTAATGTTGCGATGAATATCACCACATGCCTCGGTGGTCGAATTGGTGAGACGCCCGTCACGGAATGAGGGAGGTCCAGGTTCGAATTCTGGCTGGGGTGTTATTTTTCGCAACATTTTCTTTATATCCCCTGTATCCTATCCTATATGTATTTAATATAATTAAATTGATATCAATTTAATTGTGTGATTGTATCGTTCTGGCTTTGGTTGAGACTGCGTTATGACCGTTGGTAACGGCGCGTGGTCCGCCTTGGCAAAGAGTGTACGTAGAAAGTCACTCAAGAATTTATATATATTATTCGGACAAGCAAGATCCAGTCCTGACCGATTACGGCGTTTCCCTTTGTTTGATAGTAAATAGCAAAATTAAAATTTATAAGTAAGTGTGCCACTGTGCACGGCTATGTAAGTGCAAGTAGAGTGCGCGCGCACATGAAAAAGTTATGCTACATGAAAATTTATGATTGATTCAGGGTCTTTTCGATTTGATTCTTTTAGCTGAAGGTTCAAGCTTCAATTTAAGCCTAGTTAGAGACTTCTAGCACCTCAGCTTCACTTTCTACATGTCATCAAAAACGGGCAAAAACATGATTTTTTGAGTCTTTGAGACCGTTTTTCTCAAAATCTTGACGTGATGGGCAATTTTCGAGGCCAGATTCGTGTTTAGCGATGAAAAATCTATAAGATAAGCCTATTTCGATGCTTAGATCAGAAAAAAGTCATTTTTTGTCAACCAGTGTAATTCGGGTATTATTTCAGTACGTCAAGGATGCAAAATTAAAGCAGGGACTACCACGATGAGTCACCCATCTATTCGTACTGCAGAATTCACACAGCATTATACTCCAACAAATAATTTAAGCATCCTGCGTTTGTACGAGCCTATTCGTGAACGATATCTAATCGATTTAACTGAAGCAGCACACGAATTATGGACGACGAACGACAGTCGCATAGCGATGACTTTTGATGACATCATCGAGAAAGCACGCCAGATTAGAGACAGGAAGATGCAAGAACAAAGGCTTATTACCTATAGCACAGTAAGATGTGGCATGAGTGTTCTAGGAATACTTATGGTCATCATCTGGCTGATAAGTCGGACTTCCTGGATCAGCAATACTGCGAATCTCCTACATGCAAGATGCTGTCGTAACAAAGGAGTCAAGGGACCAACCCCTTGCCCCTCAGTAGAGGATAAAAACCGAGGCTCCGAACCTCGGTGCGAACAGTTAGGTACTACAATCGGTGAGGAAGCACGTGAAGACGAAAAATAGCTTGCTGAAAGAAGAATAATTGTAAGTGTTCAAACTAAAACAGGAAAGACTTGAGTCAATAAATCTCTTTGGTTTGTTCACTTCAAAGAGGCAGAACCTTTGCATGCAAGATCAGAGGAGGCAGTGGCAACGGATCCTGGATTAAGGAGAATTGCAGCTTCACTGGTCATGCCAGGATTCTACGAGGAGCCGATTGATCTCAGTCCCACGCACTCCTACCGACGATCGCCGCCGGAGCAGAGACCACCACCGGAGAGAGACGCCCGTTCTCCTGGAATCGACGTGTACCCCGGAATGGATAGAGACTTCCCGACGCCCACCGATCCTGAGGTGTTCAACCGGCCTCAACGCCCGCCAACTCCAGCGAGCCAACCCCTTTACGAAGCGGCGTTAACACCAGGAACATCGTCCACAATCGACGAAGTGCTGGCCACAATGGATCGAGCCAACGCAAGCAACAGAAGCAGCCCAATGGAGGAAGATGTTGAACTACCAAATACTTCAAGGCCACCGCCGAATTACGGAAACGTTCCTGCCACTCGCACCAGCGGTGCGGTCACAAATATGTGAAAATGTCACCGATGTCGCCGCCAGTGTCGCCCATATCAATGCGTGCCGAAGCCGGCAGTGGCTCTCAAGCGAGCACGCCCACGAGCAGCCGTCCGTTTTTACGAGGACCATCCACTTCATCATATGACGACCTCAGCGAGCCCGAACATCGCCGACACATCATAGGTGAGCGAGGGATACCAATCCCGCAGGGATCACCGCCCCCCGAGCGCCCCCCAGTACCATTGCCCATGCCAATTTACTATAGAGACTATGCTAATCCTTACGCCCGACCCGCTTATAATTTCATCTGTCATTCCACGTGGTTTGTGCAAGTCAAAGGCGAATTCACGCTCTGCGCCGAGTGTGCCACATCGGAACACACCTTTTGCATTAGCAATCGTGCCAACGCGGTATGGAGACAGCTCCATATAATATCTCGCGCCCTTGTTCATACAGATCTTCATTGTGGCAGATGCTACAAACTAATAATGAAAACCAGGCGCGCAATTGATTGTTACGCATGCCGAACGACTATAATCGAAGCGCGTGGGCGAGTAGCACACCTAACGTATAAGATATTGTGTGAAACCATTATTCCGCGAGGAGGGCTTTAAGTGATACACATGCGCATATACTTCATACATTTTTCGTTCAAGCTTTTATACTTATCACACACGTTAATTTTTGCTTTCTTTTTGATTACCAATTACTTATTACTTATATTATACCTCATATGTTAATCGACCATATTATTTTTACCATACTATAATATCTTGCAGTTTACTGGATCGAGGGTACCGTCATATTGTTAAGTACATTGGTTTTAATATTAGGTCTTTTACGAATTATACAATAATGACATTTATATTATAATCAAACTATACTTGTGAACACTGCGTTAGGAAATAAGAGTTACTTATGGATTCATCATATTAATCCATCTTATGTCGATAGACATAAGAATATAATTAACCTGCTATAAGAAATAGTTTGTATGGTGATGGTATATAATAAAAGAACTAATAATCATTAACCTGGTGGAGGATTCTTGCATACATAATTACTTTAGGAAATAAGATTAATTATTTAAGGAAACCAACTTAACAGGCATTAGTATTAATCTCATGCATTAACATTAAGCACCTTAATTCCTTTTCTTCTACTTATACCCTTCCTTCGAACCTATAATAGAAAAACAAAATAAAAAATGCATTAACCTTTATATATTGTTACGTCCCGGCTGATCGCGGCCGTTAAGCGGAACTCGGATCTTACGCGGGGGACTGTGTCGCTTTTCGGGTTACTGAACCGAGGGGTTCTACCCGGGGATACCCGCGACAGGGTAATTCGCGATCCGGACTTTATCACCAAGTAGTTTGTCCGATTCTGACTCTGACGGGGAGATCGGTATTATGTGGTTCTTCGCGTTCGCGCAGGAGAAATCGCTCGAATACCTCTTCTACTTCTGTGCAAGAATAGCACTCGAATGTCGGGCGATAGTCAGCTAGGGTTTTGTTGCAATCGCTACACGTCGGAAACTCCGTTCGCGGACCGTACTGTACGAAGTGCCTGAGGATCCCTTCAAATTCTTGTCGGACGGGTTGATAGTTATCGAGTAGGCAATCCTCGCAGATAATTACGTCGGTAGTTTTGTTCCGGAAAAACAGACAGTAGACGCAGACACCGTTCATCAACCAGGCCTTGAGCGGGGAAGGAGGGGGAAGTACTCCCAAAGAACGTTGGTTGACCGGGAGTCTAGGACACATACGACTGTGGCCCCCTTCTAGTTTGGGAAATAGCGATGATAGTGGGCTCTCGTTCGAGATGCTGCTGTCCCCCTTCGTATTCTACCGATCGGGTTACGTCACGGAATATCTCGGAACACGTGGGACACGCGGCGGGTTCTTGAGTTTCCCCGATTATGACGTCGCAAGAATCACACTCCTCTAGTCTGTACCGGAACCCGATATGTAAATAGTGTCGGATCACAAGGTCGTAACAGCTGCGTTCTTGTGTGGATAAGTCAGAGTAACACGATTCGCAAAGATAATGTTTACTATTCCGATTCTGGTGACACACGGTAAAGACACAGATCGCACGGGACAGCCAATTTCTACGCGCGATTCGAGAGATTGATGACGGAATACGACGCGACGCGTTGGGTCGTGAGGGCCTTTCGCTCATAGCGTCCGCTTATATGATGGGGGGGGGGGGACTTACCTTATGTGCAGCTAATCAAGCTCCAAGGGATGATCCGCGGTGCCCCAGTGTGCAGGAGTTGCGGCGTCGTAGTGTTGATGGAGGATCTCTGCGCGTTGTTGAGTGTACTTCGTACGACGGGGGTCGTCCTCTCTGATGGATTCGATCCACTCCCAGGATGGAATGGGCGGATGTGCAGGCAGCGTTAATGGAATTAGTCGGTAGCCACGGTTGTTCGAGAAGGCCCGATAATTTGCCCGCGACTCTTCCCTGCTCAGGGGTACGTAGGCACTCGTGGTCACTTCGCGCACCGAGTCTAAATTTTCACTACTTTGTTTTTCGTCCGCCTTGCGCGCGGGGTTCAAGAAATATTTATCGTATTCGGGGTCGTTCGCGTAGTCGAGGTCGACTCCCAGCACTGGGTTGTAGGGAGATTTGTAGAGGAGACGATTCAGTCTACGGGTACGGTGTTTAATTCCACCTTTTCGTTTTCCTGGCATTAGTTGTTGCCGGAAGTGATCGCGTAGTGTTAACAAAATAGTTCCGAGTAGTCTTGTCGTTATGCAAGAGATCGTGCCCGCGCGTGCAGCACTGACTCTCCTCGCAGACGCCCGTAGGCTAAGACGTACCACTCGGCTTTAGGATAAATGTCTCCGGTTGATTCCCGTTACTGCGATAAGAAACGTGCCTGCGCGTGCAGCACTGCCTCTCTCACAGATGCCCACAGACGAAACGTGCCTGCGCGTGCAGCACTGCCCCGCGTGCGGATGGTTGTAGGGAAAAGACCGGTGACTGGGTATTTGTTATAGCGTTAATAAAGTTTACCGAAGGCGAAAGTCTACGTGGGAGGAGTTGGGGAGTTAGTGGAAGGACGTGTAAAATATACGAGATCGTGTAAAATTAATTGTATATTACGGAGTATTTAGTGGTTACAAATTGATAAAACTATAGACTAACGCGTGATTACAGTGTAAGAATATACTAAAGCGCGATTACAATCGTAGCATCTGTAACACTATAGGATACAACGACCACGTGGTCCTATGAGGTGATGCAAGGTGATGCAACAGCACGTGGGGACGCCGTAATGGCGGAGACACGTGGTGACGCTATGACGAAGCGAAAGCACGCGCTGAAAGGTGATGCAATAGCACGCGCTGACGCCACGATAGGTTAAGCCGGATATTAGCAATGTTGTTTAACGTTTATTCAACTGGATGGTGAAAATGTTACGAGATTATTTAATCGGACGTTAGTGGTGAGTCGGTATTACAAGATTGTTTGATTTAAGCAAAATAGTATTACAGAATTGTTCACTAAACGCTACAATGTAGATTAATATAACAGAGCTATTCGTAAACTAATGTTACAAGTACGTGGCAATGCTTCTAGAACTCGTAGTGGAAATAGGAGGATGTGGAATTAGAAGGTTTTAGAGTTGGATTTAGAAGATGTAGAGACGCACGTGGCGGTAGGAAGGTTCTGGATTTAGAGGTGTAGGGCTTACCCTGAGCTGGAGGTAGTGTTGCTTCCAAGTCCGAGGATCAACTGAGAGAGTCCCTTGGGATGTCCGCTCTTTTATATCTTTTGATTTTGGTGGCGGGGGTGGTCGAGTGGAAGGGTTGCGTCGGTGGAAGGGTTGCGCTGGTGGAAGGGTTGCGTCATTGGGCTTGTTTTAGATTTCTCTCCTTATATGGTCATGTGAAGTCTAAAGGGGCCTGTATTGTCTGAGAGTGGGAGTAGGTTTCTTTTGGGACGGGGATGGTGAGTTCTATTATCGGCAGATTGGATCCTTACGAAGTAATAAAAATAAGCCTCCTGGGCGTCGCTATGACTTATATCTATTTACATACCAACTGGAATTATTATCTAATGGTCATCTCCAGATTCGGTAGGTCGAGTGTCGGTAAGCCTGTCTGTTGGTAAGTCTTGATGATAAGTGGTGAATGGTAAGTTTGTCTGTCGATAAATTTTGCTGGTGGTAAGTGGTAAGCTTTCTGTCGGTAAATCTTATGGTAAGTTTTACAAATGGTAAGACGAATGGTAACTTACTCGAATGGTAACGCAATGGTAACTAACTCTAGCGAATGGTAACTTACTCGAATGGTAACGCAATGTTAACTTCTGTCGATTGGTGTTTTGTTGTCGGTAAGTCTTGTTGATGGTAAGGGTTTGGATAAGGTGACTTGACTGTCGATAAATCTTGCTGATGATAAGTGGTAAGTCCGTCTATAGTCGTTCTCGTGGCTAAAAGTTCTTAATTTCCCTGAGAATTTCATATTTGGTTATCTGATTTAGAACCCGCCGTGGTTATCTACTGGTTATCTACTGGTGATGCCAGTTTGGGGACGCGGTTCGGTCGGGTACTTAGCTTATTTTGGTACTTGTTCCTAATGTTTTAAAGTTTTTAATTTTATCGAAAACGGGCGTGGGGCGGACGTAACAATATCCATAAATAAGAGTAGCAATATAAAATAGAATTAAAATACTTAGCTTTATTAATTTACTGCTGCTCCTTATTGCCTCTATTACCTATAATCACAATTAACATATTCATACATAATAAAATAGAATACATGACCGACAAGTAACTATTCACGTTAAAGTAACATGGAATATTTCATTACAGAATTAAGTAAAATGTCGCCAACAACCCTTATGCTAGAAGTAACAAGGCTGCGCAAACTAGCCTATCGACTGGACTTAGACGAAGCCCAGGAAATAATACGCGGTAAATACTTAAGAATATTTAGCAACCATAACATATACTGGACTTATAAAAAGAAAAAAGTATAGAAAAATAAAGAAACTGGGGAAAGAATACGCAATGAAATAAGCTAAGTAGGTACAGACTTATCCTTATCATATCCGTCCAACGAAATCATAGTGACAAGGTAGACAGTAGAACCTATAATAAAGCAAAAATAATACATATTAATTAATATCCAATAGCATATTAAATAAATTCAAAACAAATATATGCGTCTATATATGCATGCAAATGCCTATTATATAGACACAATAAAACAAACAAAAAAAAATTTAATAAATAAATAGTTTTAATATAACCAATAATAATTCTTATATTGTTACCTAAGGAACTAATACCTCGTTTAAGATAACCCCGACGGTAGCAACACAACCCTTGCCGTCTACACGTAAGATTCCTATATAAAAATAAAATAAATAAATAATTAATTACATATAATAATCGCACTCTATGCAACATAACCATAAAACATACTTACACACAAGTTCGGGGACCGAACTTTCCCATGGAAGGAGATGTCACGTCTTGCGACACAGTCACCAGTAGATTTTCGCCACATAAAATTTTTCATTTAATTTTCCTTGCTGCACTGCACCTGAAAGCAATGTTAAAATACAATATCAGTGTCTAACCATTATAAACTGTCACAGCACACGAATAACGTAAAACAGCTGTCGAGTTAAAACGCGTTCGTAAAACAGCTAATTATCCTGGGATTTCACTCCCTTAACCAGCGAAGAAAGGACCCATCAACGAAGGACGTTTCGCCGGATCGAGCAACCGTATCACCCGGACGTCACAGAGCAACGCAGAACTTCGATAGATCGAGACTTCGAGAAATTCGCGTGAAATTCTATCTTTATTATAATTATACTAATTCTCTTCTCTTTTCAGGTTCCCGCCTCGGAATGGATCGCCGCCGCTGCTGATTTCGCGGATCCTCGCCTATTCGCATATCGAGATCAACGCTGGACTTTGTGGGATCATCGCCGATGGACAAGGTAAGTAGAAGGTAAGTATTTATAATAATTGTTGTAGATGAATTTCAACTAATTATTCCTCTTTATTTCAGTCGTCGATGCACCAAGTAATTTACAGTTGTCAATGAGCACAAGTCGCTCACGCCTAACGGCTTGAAATCACAGTAATATATGGCCACGCAGGACCACTCGTTATTGTTAAACGAGTAGTAACGCTGTTCGCGGGCGTTCCCGACTGTTATACGAAACGTGTAACTGTTACCGCACACCGTTCGATCGCGCCGGAGACTAAGTTCGCGCACGCAAGACACTTTCGGAGATACGTGTTGACGCTACCGCTTCGTTCGAGAGACTGCCTCGAGTGGTGGGTTTCGCTTCGGCTCCCTACCTCGCTCGCTGTCCCCACTACGCTCTATCTCCCCCCTCTTGTGCTACCGCCGCTACGCATTGGTCGCGCTTTCTCGGAGTGAGGCGTTTCCCGCTGTAGGAGTGGGAATATTTTACCTCTATCCTGACGAGAAGACCTTTCTCTGCTGGTGCCGCTGCACCAGGTTGTCGCGGCGCGCCGGCCTTGCGTGCCGTCGACGCCGACCTATGCGCATGTCTCGGGGGACGACTCTCGCGCTGTTTTTATCCTTTCTCCCCGTAGACGACGTTCGTGTCTCGCCGGTGTCCTCGGCCGCTGACGCCGACCTTCTGGTTGTCATCTCTGGGACCTGGTAGACCTACTTCTGCACCTCGTTTCTGTGGAGGACGTCCGGGTGCCTATTTCGCTTTTCCCCGTTCGCTCTTTGACGCCGACCTTATGGGCGCATGCCCCAGGTTCGCCCGTTTCTGTTTTACGCGCTTCTCCTCGGGGAAGTCGCTCGTGTCGCGATTTACGCAACGCGTGTGCCGATCACGGCGCCGACCCTATGGCCGCGTATCCCAGGTGTCACTCGTTTGGAATAACCCGACTTTCCTCGGGGAAGTCGCCTGTGTCGCGAGTTTCTACGCGCGTGTCTTAACCACGACGCCGACCTTTTTTTCGCGTGTCCCGGTTATCACTCGTTCCGATTACCGTGCTTTTCCTCGGGGAAGTCGTTCACGCTGCGAAATCTCGAACAAGTGATTGTTTCTTGACGCCGACCCGATGGTTGCGTGCACCAGGTGTTGCTCGCTCGGAAAACCCTAACTTTCCTCGGGGAAGTCGCTCGCGTCTCCAACTTTTGGACGCGTGTCTCTATCACGACGCTGACCTGATAATCGAGTATACCAGGTGTCGCTCACTCGGCGCAATGTCATTTCCCTCGGGGAAGTCGCTTACTTTCCGAGTTTTTTACCGCGTGTACTTATTACGACGCCGACCCTATACGCGTGTATACCAGGTGTCACTTCTTCGTTTTTCGTGACCTTTTCCTGGAGATTGTTGTGGTTCCCTTAATTGTCGCGACTATCAGTCGATTCTTTCGCGAAACAGAACTTGTTCGAGAGCGCGCGGAAGCGCGAGGAAGCGCGAGGTAGAAGACGACCACAAAGAAACAACAAGTCCAAAGTTACAAAAAATAAGGCAACGTCTATTTACAGAATATTTACAGTTATTTATACAGGTTTCTTTTAGGCAGAGTGAACGCGCACAGAGTTTAGCACGGCGTGCTGGGAGCAGCAAGGCGGCTCGCGATGCGAAGTAGCGAAAAGCTAATCGACGCGGTGTACGAAAGCGGTGTGCAAAGCGGTGTGCAAAGCGGTGTGCAAAATGCGAAAGCGGTTGTAACTGACAAGGGAACGGTCGGAAGTGTCCCTACCCGATTTGGATGCGCTTTGGATATGTTGTTGAGCATCAAAAAATATTAGACTCGTATTTTTTTTTCTGCGTATCTCGACGTTTATTGGTTGAAAAAATCCCTAAAAAATAACGACCGATTTGGATGCCCTTTGGATATGTTGTTGAGCATCAAAAAACATTAGACACGTGTTTTTTTTTTAGCTGCGTATCTCGACGTTTAGGGGTTGAAACAACCTTTTTTAGCTGCGTATCTCGACGTTTAGGGGTTGAAACAACCCCTTGAAAATAACGACCGATTTGGATATGTTATAGAGCATCAAAAAACATTAGACACGTGTTTTTTTAGCTGCGTATCTCGACGTTTAGGGGTTGAAACAACCCCTTGAAAATAACGGATTTTATAGTTTTTAGCGATATCTTTGAAAATATAAGGCGTAACGACAAAACATTTGTACGAAATGTTTATGGCTTTTTGTGCTCTTTACAATGGCGTAATCAGATTTTTCAAATTTGTCACATTTTTCAATTTAACCCTACCCCCACCTATTATTTTTGCCAAATATAACAATTTTTCCAACGCAAATTTAAGAGAGTCAAATGCCAAATACATCCATGTGTATTTTTATTATGATACCATTATTAGATTTTTGGCAAGACGAGATGATATGTGGTATAGGCGTCGCGCTGTAGGTAGGTGCTGCGTTTCTGTTCAGTTGCGCCGTACCCTTAAAAATTTCCATTTCAACTCCGGGATGACCGAAAGCGCTGATGCAAAGGCTAGCGCAAAGCACTGACAGCGAGAGGTTAACGCTATTTCGAGAGTCCTAGACTAGCAACGGAATATTGAATATAATTTTTATTCAGCTCTAACTCAATTCTTTGCCAGTCTTGCCAGTGACTATATAATCTTTTTTGTTCATAAAATGTCACGTTGTAAGCACCTACTATAGTATAGGGATGTGCCGGATATCCGGCAACTATCCGGTATCCGGCCTATCCGGCCACTTTTTCGCAATCCGGCCGGATAGCCGGATAGCCCGACTATCCGGCCGGATAGCCGGATAGTTAATTTATCCGACTATTCAATCAATTCCGCCATTTTTTACTTTTTTTTTTTAGTTTTTTTGACATTATTGTGTCAATAATATTGACATATTTAACGATTTAACTCATTTAACATTGACATTGACATGTATATTACTATATTGTATATATGTGGTATAATTTAATAATTTATATTGAAAATTTGAAAAGAATTTATTAATCAAAATTTAAAATCATTTATGCGTTTATTACTTTATTTATGTCCACCTGATAATGTCTTAAAACTCTTAAACTCTTAAATATAGCTATAAGAGAATCTAAAGCCTTTTCTCCAGTCGGAATAATCTGCTCAGGTTAATAACTATTAACTATTTAATATTTACTAATAAAAAGCCGTATACTATTTAGTCTATTTACTAATTTAGTAATTTACCCTTATCGCGCAATTTGTACATATATACGATGAGCTTGTCGAAAACACCTGCGATGTAATCTACACTAACAATAAGATTAATTATTATATTGTTATTTATTTATTAATTACATATATTTATAGTTACATATTTTTCAAATATTTCATATTTTTCATAAGAAATATGAGCATTTCTGCATTATCTGGAAGTAATCTATTTCTGTCTTCTGTATAAACGGCTGCTGCGGCGCTAAATAACCTTTCGGAGTTTACAGAGCTTGGAGGGGCACTGCAATATTTGAGAAATAATATTTCTAATTTGGCAATTCTGAAGCGTGAGTTTTCCACCATACTACTGGGTCTTCCTTTCGCGTTATTAAAGGCATGGCAAGATATTTATCTATTTCTGCGGTGAATACAATCGTTTTTTTTCTTCGTTCTATCGCTGGGTTGTCTATTGAAGTTTTTTTCCTCTTTCTGTGCTTGTGTCAACACTGTCAACATCTTGATTTCGACCCATTCGCGATTTCGTCGAACATTGCCAAATACTTTCATGAGCTGCATCATGAAGACTTTCAGAGAAAGACGGTGCATTATCATTATCAGTAGTTTTATCCTTGGAATTGGAAATATTTTGTTCATCGTTGCTTCTATTCCTATTGATAGCAAGAAGCTCGTCGAGGATTAATTTTTTACTTTGACTTCATCTTTTAAAAAGCGAGTTTTGAAACGTGGATCCAAAAATGTAGCGTGTGTAAAACAAGAGCTTTCTTGAATATTTTTTCCAGAAAAGTTTAAAAATCTCTTTTCAATTGATTTTTTTAAATCCTCTTTTAGAATCATTATATCCTTTTCTTGAGATTGAGTGCGTTTCGACAAGTAAGATTGAAGAGTAGCTATTGACGGTATTACATATCCAATGCTTTCATCATCGGCACTGGCAATCTTTGTTATTTCTTCTATTGGTTTTAAAACAATAATTACATTTCCAATTAAATGCCATTGCTGTGCATCAAGAGTAGGAATATCATGTTCCGTTGCATATGCAGTGACAGCCTGTTTTTGCTCATAAAGGCGTGACAGCATATAATATGTCGAATTCCAACGTGTGACAACATCCTGTATTAACTTGTGGGTCGGAAGTTTTAATTTTTCTTGAATTATTTTCAATTTTGTGCAGGCCTGCGATGAATGACTAAAGTGAGATACAATTTTGCGACATTTTGCTATAATATCAACAATTTTTCGTTGCACAAAAATTGCATCATGAATAACCAGTTGCAATGAATGTATAAAACAACCGACAGATTCTGCAACTGTAAGATCTGCAATAAAACAAAAAATAATTAATATTCCTATTAGTTTATGTATATAATGTATATATAATATATAAATATTAAATAATAATAAATATATAAGTTACCTATTCCGCAAATCATGTTGGCAGCGTTATCTCTTACAATCACATGGATTTGATCAATACTAAGATTCCACTCTTCCATAATATTGTTGATTATATCAGCAATATTGCCACCAGTATGACTGACTGGGAAATGTTTAACTGTCAAAGTATATATCTCTTTTTAAATGTGTCGGCGGAAATATAATGCGCTGTTAAACTTATGAATGATTCATTGTTTACAGAACTGGTCCAAATGTCTGTAGTAAAAGATATATATTTTGCAGTACATAGTTTAGCTTCCACTTGAGCTCTTATCTCTTTATATATTTCTGGCATTAGTGTTCGTGAAAAATAGGTTCTACTTGGCAAATTATACCGTGGTACTATATATTTTAAAAGTTTTGAAAATCCTTCTCGTTCCACTAAAGCAAAAGGTTCTGCGTCTAAAGTCATCATTTCGCCTGAAAAAAATGCTGTTATCATTAAAAATATATACTGCTTGTATTCAATTTATATTAAACTGATCTCTGGTGAAATATGTATGTATGTCATTTTGTGAATTTTGTCATTGATACATTGTGTCAAAGTTTTAACTTTTAAACAAAGACAAACATTAAATTTCGATTAATTTTCATGCTTTTGAAATATATTAATTTCAGCGTTTACGGTCGTAAAATAATTAAATAATGCAAGTTTCTATTTCGTTGAAACTTAAATTTGTTCATCAGAGTTTGCATTGCAAATTTGAAATTAATATATTTACTATTTACAGTATTTACACTATTTAGTATTTAATTTACAGTATTTACTTACATATTTTACGTGATATAGCTTTCGCTTTAGGATCATTAATATTCCATTGTTTATTGCGATTGATGGTCATTTGTATAGTAGGTTGATGTTGTTTATGTGTATGTGTATTATGTTGCTCTTGCGAACAAAAATTGTCATCAGGATTATCAACATCGAGATCAGCATCAGATATACATTTCTCAGTCGTATCACTCGTATCTACTTTATTTTCAGTTTAGGGTTTATATGCTGTAACTTACTGAAGGATGTTTGTGCTTAACATAATTCCACAATGGCTTTGTACTAAATAATTTTGGTGTTTTTCCACGAATAATTTTGCTCGATAAAGATTGTTCACGGCACAGCTGACATTCTGCTGTCGTTTCATTATCACTGGAAACTTTGAAATATTTCCAAATACGGGACTTGAAGTTAGCCATTGCAATTCAATATTCATATAAATTAATTTGAGTCCGTCTACACTTCTACTTCTAGTTTTAAGATATCTTATTTAACATTTAAAATGTGAGTTGAAACTTGAAACTTAGAGGTTAGACACTAGAGACTAGAGAGTATGAAGATAGAGAGAAGGAGCCCGGACTGTGGGTTAAAAAAATGCGACCAAAACCGAGTCTCGGCGATGGTACCTATAGTTACCTACAGGTGGCATTGCAATCACAAAGTGCCTGATGGCTTGAGGAGGAGAAGAGATGGGGAGGGTGGGGAGTTAGAATCGTGCATAACTGTGTACCAACTAACACAAAAGTCCACCGTGTACGTGTGAGTCCCGTGAGACGAAAGCGCAACCTTGCGGAGCATTATTAAACTGCTGCTTGGCTCGGCATTCGGTCGCATTTTTTTACGCATTGTCCATATAAAAGTGCCATTTCACGTTGACGCTCGACGCTCATTTTCAGCGAGCATACGATCGAGCGTCAACGTGAAGAAACACCTTAAGTCCGGGCTCCTTCTCTCTGTTCTTCATGCTAGAGAGTTAGACACCAGACTCCAGGGCAGAGAGTCTCTAGGAGAGAGAGAAAGGCTCTTTAGGTTAGACAAGCGCGCGTTCAAACGAAAGCACTAGGGACAAAATATGCAACTAAAAGTACGAGCGAAAAATACTTAAAAAATATATAACTAAAAATTTTTTAGAAATTAGTACCGGATAATCCGGCAAATATCCGGTATCCGGCCGAAAAATTATCCGGCCGGATTATCCGGTATCCGGTTTCACGTTATTACCGGATATCCGGTATCCGGTATCCGGCAATTTCTGTATCCGGCACATCCCTACTATAGTATATTGTGCACCAAGGAGAGAAAGCAGCGTTTTTCAGACGAGTGTGAAGTTTGCCACCCGAGCCAAAGGCGAGAGCGGCAAATCACACTCGTCTGAAAAACGCTGCTTTCTCTCCTTGGTGCACAATATACTATAGTAGGTGCTTACAACGTGACATTTTATGAACAAAAAAGATTATATAGTCACTGGCAAGACTGGCAAAGAATTGAGTAAGAGCTGAATAAAAAATTATATTCAATATTCAATATCAAAGAAAAAAGTAACAAGCGTAAGAAACCAATAAAAGTTAACAATAAAAATGCACTTACATGTTCACAAAACGACAGCGTACAACACAGTTCTTTACACTTCAGACTTATGATCCGAAATGCTTGCTTTTCGGAATTATGACACAAGCAAATGATATTCAAATGCGTGAATTTGGTTGTTGATTTTGTTGTGCCGTAAGCGGGATAGTATATTATTGTAGCGGTTAATGTGACGCACGTGTTCGTTTAGATTATGATTTGCGACTGCCCGCCCGATCTTACAATTCGGCGATATTTATAATGTCGGAGTCGACATTCCGTTGCTAGTCTAGGACTCTCGAAATAGCGTTAACCTCTCGCTGTCAGTGCCTTGCGCTAGCCTTTGCATCAGCGCTTTCGGTCATCTCGGAGTTGAAATGGAAATTTTTAAGCGTACGGCGCAACTGAACAGAAATAACGCAACACCTACCTACAGCGCGACGCCTATACCACATATCATCTCGTCTTGCCAAAAATCTAATAATGGTATCATAATAAAAATACACATGGATGTATTTGGCATTTGACGCTCTTAAATTTGCGTTGGAAAAATTGTTATATTTGGCAAAAATAATAGGTGGGGGTGGGGTTAAATTAAAAAATGTGACAAATTTGAAAAATCTGATTACGCCATTGTAAAGAGCACAAAAAGCCATAAACATTTCGTACAAATGTTTTGTCGTTACGCCTTATATTTTCGAAGATATTCGCTAAAAACTATAAAATCCGTTATTTTCAAGGGGTTGTTTCAACCCCTAAACGTCGAGATACGCAGCTAAAAAAAAACACGTGTCTAATGTTTTTTGATGCTCTATAACATATCCAAATCGGTCGTTATTTCCAAGGGGTTGTTTCAACCCCTAAACGTCGAGATACGCAGCTAAAAAAAGGTTGTTTCAACCCCTAAACGTCGAGATACGCAGCTAAAAAAAACACAGTGTCTAATGTTTTTTGATACTCAACAACATATCCAAAGGGCATCCAAATCGGTCGTTATTTTTTAGAGATTTTTTCAACCAATAAACGTCGAGATACGCAGAAAAAAAAATACGAGTCTAATATTTTTTGATGCTCAACAACATATCCAAAGCGCATCCAAATCGGGTAGGGACACTTCCGACCGTTCCCTTGTGAGTGATCTGCGAGCGAAATCGATCCCGCGGCGCAGCGGCGGTCCTTTTATTATCTTTGAGGCGAACCTCCCTCCCGGCTCGTTGCCACGAATTTCGAGAGGGTGATTGGCCATCGGAGCCCTACGTCATCGTGCGGACGTCACTGCTTTCAATTGTCGATTCTAAGGGAACGTTACGTGTTTTCGCTTGCTTTGTTTATGGCATGGATCTTTCTTTTGTGAGCTGCTTGATTTTATTATTAGCCGAAAGTCAGCGAACGTTCTGGAATAATATGCTCGAACAATCCATGCCATAACTGGAAAGCGACAATCAACTTAACGCGAAATTCTCCTCGAACCTTCTCTTACACTGATTGCACGATCTCAAACAGAACTAAAATTGTAATTTACATGGGAATCGAAAATGAACGTCATAATCTTGAATCGACGCGAAACTTTAATTGATTATATGCCCATTAGGCGTGTCCACTTATGATATAGCATCTTATAGCTATCTTATGACTAGATTAATGAATATTGCCCAACGGGGCAGAGTCCATTTGACTCTTACTAAATTAACAGAACTGAATATTATTATCGGCCGCGGTCACACTATTAACTAAACTCAAACTCGCGCGGCCACGCGGTTGTTTCCTACCTGTAGAATCGGAACTATTGGAGTTCCGATTCGTCTCCGGACGCCGGCGATTCGAAATCGTCCGATGGACGATCGTCGAGCCCGACCTCGGGCGCCATCTCGCGGCTCCTCACCCGCCAGATCGCCTCCGCGATGTTGGCCGCACGCTCCCGCTCGAATCGCGAGCGCTCCTCTAACAGTCGCCGCGCGACTCCCTCGGCGATGGCCGGCCATCCTCGCGGTCCCTCGTACAGCGCCACCGTCGTGATAGCCGCCTGCTGCCTCGCCCTACGCTCCGCTCGCGGCGCGTCCACGCGCTCAAGCCTGACTCGCGGCGACCAGTTCGCTCGTCGCAGGCCTACCGAATCGATCGGTCGCATCAGGCGACCAGGCTTCGGCCTGGGGTGCCACACGCCGGCCACCAGGGGTCTGCATTCCCCCAGGTTAAAAAAGACGGATGCAGGGACACGGGTAAGGGAGGCGGATTCAAGGCTGCCTTGCTGATCGCGACTTGGCCCCCGGAAGAGTTCTGGGGTGGCCAGGAGGTCGCGGGCAGGGTGGCCTGGTTACGTGAGGCAATGGCGCGGGCGTGCGACGCCGCGATGCCCCGGGCCCGGGGAGGTGCCGGTAGGCGGGTAGCCTACTGGTGGTCCGGGGAGATCGTGGAGTTGTGTCGCAACTCCGTCCGTGCCAAAAGACGGTTCTTGCGAGTCCGCCGGCGTTGCGGGAGCACGCCAGAAATGGTGGAAGAGGCCGCCGTATCGGCGCGAGAGGTAACTTAGCCATCGCTGGCCAAAATGCGCGCATGGGACGAGTGGCTCCTCGGCCTGGACGGCGACCCATTCGGCCGGCCTTACAAGCTGGTCATGGGCCGACTCCAGCCAAGTGCCCCCCCCCCCCCCACACCAAGTCGATGGAGCCTTGGCTCCTCGAGGAGGTGTTGGGAAGACTATTTCTCGGCGACGGCGCTCCGTTGCCGGAGGGCGCGGGTTGCGGTACCGACCCGAATGCGCCTATCCCGTGGCTGGAGGAATAGGCCGTCACGGTTGAGAAGGTCACGAAAGCGGCCGGGAAGCTAAAGGCGCGTAAAGCGCCTGGCCCGGACGGTGTTCCGGACTAGTGTCCTGGCCGTCGCGGTAAGAGGATGCCTGGCCTGTTTCCTGGGGCGTCTGTTCACAGACTGCCTCAGGGCCGGCCAGTTCCCGCTCGAGCAGAGAAGGGCCAAGTTGGTCCTCCTCCGCAAACCCGGGAAGCCGGTAGATACGCCATCGGCGTACCGGCCTATCTGTTTGCTGGACGAGGTTGGCAAGCTCTTTGAGCGTGTCATTGCCGGTCGCCTCGTCCAGCATCAGACCCGGGTGGGACCCCAGCTCTGCGATGAGCAGTATGGGTTCCGGGGCAGGAGGTCCACCATGGACGCGATCGCGCGCGTCCGTGAGTTTTCCGATGAGGTGACCCAGGAGGTGGGAGTTGTGCTTGCGGTGTCATTGGACATCGCCAATGCATTTAACTCTCTCCCCTGGGGTAAGGTAATTGAGGCGCTGGAGCGAGGCAACGTGCCTCGCTACCTCATCGCCACCGTTGCCGGGTACTTCTGCCGTCGTGCAGTGGTATTCGGCGGGCGGGACGGAGAGCTCCAGGAGCGGGAGCTGACGTGCGGGGTTCCACAGGGGTCCGTGTTGGGACCCCACCTGTGGAATCGTCGCATACGATGCCGTACTCAGGGCGCCACTCCCACCCGGCTGCTCGGTCGTCGGCTATGCCGACGGTATCGTATGATGATCATCGTATGATGATTATAGCCCCGGGTAGGGATTGGCGCGACGCGTGCGTCACGGCAAACGTGGCAATCGCGTGTGTGGTGGGCCGCATCCGAGCTGTGGGGTTACGCGTAGCCCCACAGCAGAAGGAGGCGGTCTTTCTCCGCGGCGGCTCCCGGCGTAAACCGCCGCAGAGATTCACCGTCGTGGTGGATGGTGTCTGTGTGGAGGTTGAGGCCCAGGTCAAGTACCTGGGCCTTACCATAGATGGGCGATGGAGCTTCGGCGAGCACATAGCTCGTTTCGCTCCCCGAGTCGAGGAGGTCGCGGCCTCCCTGGGGAAACTTCTGCCCAACGTGGGTGGTCCGAGAGGTCGCACTCGTCGACTATTCGCGGGGGTGGTGAGTTCCATCGCCCTCGATGGGGCGCCTATATGGGCGGAGAGAGTCACCGCCAATCGCACGCTGTGCAAGAAATTGCGCAGCGTGCAGCAGAAGGTGGCCCTCCGGGTGGCGCGGTGCTACCGTACCGTGTCGTACGAGGCAGCCATGGCAGGGATGTCAGATCTAGAACTCAGCCTGACTCGTTGGACGAGAGTGGGGGACACATACACATAGAAGAGAAGGCACGTACGTGTGCGCTCGAACCTCGGCGGGGCTCGGCGAGCCTCGGCCAGCTTCGGAATAATAGACAAGGACAGCCACATATGTTCTTTCTCTTTCTCGCGCGTTGGAAGCCACGTGACCGTGCACCGGCACGGCCAGCTACGGCTATTAGGCTAGCTTGGCGAAAAGCGAGAAATCTCTCTTGAACGAAAGGGAAGATTTCTTCGGTGGCGCGGCACGACGAAATGTCTTCGCTACTATTCGAAGCTATGCATATACAATAATATGTGCATGTAAAATTTTATAACTATATAATTATAATTATATAATTAAAATTATAATATTATCACAATAGATTTCCGCATCACCCGGGAGGTACTATTGTGAATTAACGCGTTCTTTTTTTAGTGGTTTTCCCGTAGGCCTATTCCACTAAAAAATAATGCTATAAAATGGTCGTAGCTTGTCAGGGGAAAAAAACAAAACTATGCAATATATATAAATATTAATCGCACTTATAGCTCGTCAAAGAAAAAAATAAAATTATGTGATAAGTAAACTATACATGTATAAAAATAAAATAAATAATAAATACATATAATATAATAAATTTTATATATATATACAATACACACACACACACACACACACACACACACAATATATATATATATAATTTATTATACATATATTATATAATTTATTATTTACTTTATTTTGATATATGTATAGTTATACAATAAATGTGTGTGCATATATATATATATATACATACACAAAATTTATTTATATTATACATATACATATGAATATACATACATATGTGTACATACACACACAGGGTGTTTTGTTTTAAGTAATACAGCTAATTATCTTGAAAATAAAACATTTTTGGGTAAGATGTTTCATATAAAAGTTTTAGGGTTTCAAGGGGGGCAAATAATGGTAAAATCAGTTTTCGAAAAAAAGTAGCTGATCGGCTATTGACGCGATCTCGAAATCAATTGAGTTCTCTTAGAAAAAGGGATCGAAACAGTTGATCGACCGTTAGCTGATCTTTGCATTAATTTGATTTATTGTTACCAGGACGCGAAGGTCCGGGAATATTTACAAACTTTTCGAGTATTTAACCCCGGATCTTCGCGCCCGCGGCGCACTCGATCTCAAGTTATTTACAGTGACAGTGTGTCTTATCCTAGAACAGTCTTGTGACTTGCACTAATTGAATTGTGCTCTTACAATTAGTGAACTAACGAGTCTTTGTCTTGTGAAGAAGTGACGATTTCATATATATTCAGGTATTTCTGTCTTTAATCTGTTTAGTTAATCCTAGCTCGCCACATTTCAGTCCAGTAGACCGCCAAACATTTTTCAACGTGACAAATAACAATGCGACAAAGTCGAGCGGTCTCACGGAGTATATGGCGATTTAAGGTAGTTGTCTCGCGATAATACAATCGGGACGGTCAATTACTTTTAAGTTGTACAAATGTGTAGATACCACATTTATTAACGTGTAGTTAAAAGTTTCAAATTTTTCTTGTTAATTGCAATTTGCGAGACAACTACCTACCTTAACGACACGAAAATAAATGTGGCTAGCTAACGTTAATTCCTTTATTACATTTATTTTCAGATTTTTTCATTTAAAAATGGAAACAAGTAATAAATTAAAGAAAAATCTGAAGTCAAGCTTTTCAGAAGCTTGGCTTAGTGATGACCGATTCAAATCTTGGATACGTAAAGTGCCATTTAATGAGCATTTCTTTCACTGTACAGTGTGCAAGAAAAATTTTTCATGCAGCTGGTTATCACGTGTAACAAGACATGCGGAAACTGCGCGGCATAAAAAACATATTAAAAAATATATATCATGTAATAATAATAATGACTCAGATGATAATAATAATGTAATTGCTAAAAAAAAATTATATTATAAACAAAATTTTAGGCCACAATGGTTAGATCTCGAGCAATATAAACCATGGCTATGCGAAGCGCATGACGCAAATTCATTTTTTTGTAGCATTTGTAATAAAACAATTGTTGGTGGTTTGTCACAAATCGAGCGTCATGCGAAATCCAAAATGCATGTAAATAAATTTGAAAAATCTAATATACGAGCGAATGGACCGAATGAAGAACAAGTAAACATGCAATTTGACGAATCATCTTTGTCGTTTGAGGAGCGAAAAAAAATAGCGGAGATTCGATTTGCGGCAGTAATGGCTGATAAAAATATTCCATTCGAAACGGCAAAAATTATTCTCAATTTTTTTAAAAACATCAACGAAGGTTGTCCTATCGTAAAGAGTATGAACCTGGGTCGAACAAAATGTACAAACATTATTTCGAATGTTTTGTGCCCAGTCGAAACGAATCGTGTCGTGAAATATATTCGCAACACGAAATTCTCTGTTTTTATAGATGAAACGTCAGACATTACCAACGACAAATGGATGACGTTTCATGTGCGTTTTGTTCATCCCGAAACATTAGAAATACAATCCCAGTTAGTAAAACTAATTAATGTTGATGCAGCGGATTGCAGTGCCGAGAAGTTATTCACTGCATTTAAACATGAAATGTGGAAGCTCGAGATACCTTTTTTAAATATTATTGCTTTATCATGTGACAACGCATCTGTGATGACGGGAAAACATTTGTCATTTAAAAAAAAACTTGAAGAGATGTGTAAAAATGTTTTGACGTTATCATGCCCATGTCATTCTGCCGCATTAGCTGCACACGCTGCATAAGTAATAAAATTCCTCCTTCTTGCGAGCATTTTGTAAAAAAAATTGCTTACTATGTTAACAGTAGTCCCAAGAGAACAGCTATTTTCCGGGAATTTTCAGAATGTTTTCAAGAGAAAAACCTTAGAATTTTAAAGTTAGCTGACACGCGGTGGCTGTCCCATCACGCATGCCTCGAAAGACTTGTAGAATATTGGGATACTGTAAAACTTTTCCTAAATGAAATGGTCATAAGCGACAAAACAAAATCTGGAGAAAATCTATTGCACATTATGCAAAATGTAGAAACAAAAGCTTATATGCTGTTTCTAAAGTATATTTTACATTATTTTAATGCATTTAATGCATTTTTTCAGGCAGTAGACACAAGAATTCATTTATTACCGAAATCAATAGATTTTCTAACTCAGATTTGTAAAAATGTTTTAAAACTAGAAATTTTGAAAGATTTGCCAAATATAACATTTGGAAAAATTGAAAATCATAGATGTTTGACTGATATCGATTTAGGATTGGAATGCAAAGAATACCTTTGCCAATTGATGAAAGATGGATACGCGAACGAGGTTGCAATGGTTCGACAGAACTGTCTGCAATTTTATATTACCGCGGCCGAGGAAATTAGTAAAAGATTACCGGTAAATGATACATTTTTATCAAAATTAAAAATATTTCTTCCACAGATAGCTTTGACAAATAAGGACAGAGAAACATCACTTAAAGATCTTTATTTCATCGCCAAAACAATCGGCGGTTTTGACGAAAATGGTCTAAAGACAGAATGGTTTACATTAAACTTAGATTTCACAAAAACAGAAAAAGAAGATTTATTAAAATTAAATTTTGATAAAATGTGGACACAAATTTTGCAAAAGAAATATTTAGGAGGTAACGAAAGATACCCAAATTTAAAATCTCTCGTGAATTCTGTTAGATCACTTCCAAACTCAAATGCGGATTCGGAGAGAATATTTTCATTTCTAACGGATGTCAAAACAAAAAAACGAAACAAATTATCCTCTGCCGCTGTAAATGCTATTTGTGTATTAAAGTCAGCATTAAAAACAAGAGGGGAAACAGCTCTGAACATGCAGATCGATGCAGAGCATTTATCTCTCATGTCGTCAGACAAATTATATGCTAATGTTTCTAAAAGGCAGAAAAGTAATCTTCAGCTGTATGCTGCAGATGATGATGTTGCTGGTCCCTCTTCGTTTAATATGCAAGAATAATGTAAGAAAAAGTTAATCTTTTTCACAGTATCATTTATCGTATATCAGTTGTTACAGCTATGTAAAAAATAGTATGAATATTATGTATATAATATATATATATTATATAATTTTATTTATTATATGTATATATATATATATATATATATATATATATATATATATATATATATATATATATAATTTATTTATTATATATTATATTTATTTATTATTTATTTCATTTTTTTATATATAGTTAATCATATTTATTTTATACAATTTTACTTTTATTTTTGACGAGCTGTAAGTGTGCGATTATTATATATATATTCATCATACAATTTTATTTTTCTGACGAACTTAAGTGCGAATAATATTTTGTGTATATTGCATGATTTTATTCTTTCCCCCTGGCGACAAGCTACGACCATTTCATAGCATATTATTTTTTAGTGGAATAGGCCTACGGGGGAAACCACTAAAAAAAAAACGCGTCAATTCACAATAGTACCTCCCGGGTGACGCGGAAATCTATTGTGATAATTATATAATTTTAATTATATAATTATAATTATATAGTTATAAATTTTACATGCACATATTATTGTATATGCATAGCTTCGAATAGTAGACGAAGAAATCTTCCCTCGCGTTCACGAGAGATTTCTCGCTTTTCGCCAAGCTAGCCTAGCCGTAGCTGGCCGTGCCGGTGCACGGTCACGTACTTTCCAACGCGCGAGAAAGAGAAAGAACATATGTGGCTGTCCTTGTCTATTATTCCGAAGCTGGCCGAGGCTCGCCGAGCCCCGCCGAGGTTCGAGCGCACACGTACGTGCCTTCTCTTCTATGTGTATGTGTCCCCCACTCTCGTCCTACGAGTCAGGCTGAGTTCTAGATCTGACATCCCTGAGCCACGGTCCTCGCGGGCCTCCGCCTCTGGAGCTGGTCGCGGAATTGTACGCGTTTGTGTACGAGCGCATGCGTCAGCTCCATGCGGAGGCGAGGGGTAGAGGTGACGTGGTCGCCTCTAACGTGCGCGGTGCGGTGAAGGCACGCGCCAAATGGGCCATGCTCGCGAAGTGGGCGGAGCAATTGGCTGCCCCAGGGCTGTCCAATCGGACAGTGGGGGCGGTCGCTCCGCTTTTTCGCGAGTGGCTCGAGCGGTCGAGGGGGGTTCTCCTTCTGGATGGCACAGGTGCTCACCGGGCATGGTTACTTCGGTGACTATTTGTACCGGATCCGGAGGGACCCCACCCCACAGTGTCAGCACTGCGGGGATGAGCTGGACACGGCCCAGCGTACGCTGGCCGTGTGTCCGGCGTGGGGAGCTGAGCGCGCGGCGCTCGAGGCCCAGATAGGGCAAGACCTCTCCCTCCCGGCGGACGTGAGAGCGATGCTGGGGGGGGGGGGTGTGACGTCCGGGTGATGCGATCGCTCGATCCGACGAAGCGTCCGTTGATGGGTCCTTCCTTTTGCTGGTTAAGGGAATGAAATCCCAAGATAATTAGCTGACTTCTCAACGATGTGGGCCGTGGCTCCTCGGAGTTGATCAGGATATCAGGTAAGTACTCAATAATATATCCAACTCTTTTCTCTAGAGTATGGCTTTATTTCAGAACTTTCATACAAGTGTTTTTATGGAAGGGTGAAACGGGTTCAAGATATGGTCGCTTTCTTGGCTCAGTTCACTCTCTTCGCTGAGAGGTGAAATTTGTACGCTTTTATACATTTCTAGAAATAGTACTGGGGGTAAATCGCAATGAGTCATAGGGCGGCGCCTTTTTTTTTTTTTTTTTACGAGGGAGAAATGCGCACGCATACCCCCTCCCCCGGGGTGAGGAGGGCGGTGATGTGGGACTCCAACCCACTAAAACTCCCCCGGATGTTCCTCTCGGCGCTATGTAGGGGAGGCCCTGGGTATCGTAATCATTCATCCGCGAGCCTCTCCACGCCATGTCCATCGGACTTAACTGACTTGTGGCGGATGGGGGAACATCACTCCCATCCGCCACCCCTCCCTCCGGGGTTGCTTGCGCACGGGCGCGCGGCTTTCCCCGACCGCACGCCCGCCCCCGGACGGGGAGGAGAGGAGTGACCATCTCCGAAGAGATGGGTTCCTCTCCCCCCCGTGCCCTCTCGTGGAGGGCAGGCAGGGGTCAGAGCCAACGAGCGTTTCTCGCCACCCGAGGCCCCAACCCCCACCCTTCGCGGACCAAAGGGAGCACTTGTGGCGGACCCCCCGTAGGTGATTCGCCCGAGCCCCCCCCCAGCCCGCCTTCTTAACTCCGGGGAAGCGGGGTCGAGTTTCCCCGGCCCCGCTTCCCCCGAGAACCGACGGGAGCGCTCGTGGGAAGGCCCCCGTAGGTGCCCTCCCCAAGCCCCCGCTGACCCTCACCCTCCTGCCGACCCTTTGCCGGCGCGCGGGAAACGCTGGGGGCCCGAACCCCGCGTTGCCGCGTGGCCCGGACCCACGGCCTCCCCGCGCCTCGCGTACGCCCGGCCCTAAGCCCGGACGCCGCAGGGAGGAGGAGGAATCGCCGAAGTCTCAGCGGCCCCCGTCCTTCCTATCTCCCTTTCTCTCCTAATGTCAGGAGGGGGAACGCTCCGGCCGGGGAGCTGACTGCTCCCAGGCCATCGCATCCCCCTCCCCCCCCACCCTTGGGACAGCATTCCTTTCGGGGTGGGAGGGCTCCTCCAACCTTCTCGGAGCCCCCCCTTCCCCGCTGTCCCAGTATTTCTCGGGTTGGGACACCTGATCCCCCCAGCCGATGCCCGGACGGCAGCCCCAAGTCCACACACAACGGACACTTCGGGGTCACCGCCGTGCAGCGGCCGGCCCGGTGGCCCTCAACACCGCAGCGATAACATCGACCACTGCGGTCCACCGGGGAGAGGCGCACAGGGCCCAGACGTGATCAACGCCCAGGCACCTGTAGCACCTCAGGGGCCGCGCACGGAGCAGCCCTATCTCCGGGCTACTCCACCCAACCCTTATCCCCTCCTTTCTCACCCTGTTTGCAGCGCCAATCGGGCATCGCGCCCAGGTCCTCCCCATGCCCCGAGGAGGACGCACGATCTCTCCGACCATTACGTCCCTCTCGCTGCATCCGCCAACCGTTGCGATGGCGGCCTTTACTTCCTCGGGGGTAACAGAGTCGTCCAAGCCCGTCAAACGCACACCCACGCATCTAACAGGCCTGGCGACCCGCACCCCCATACCCTCCAGCGCAGCGCCAACACGCTGCGCCAGAAGGTCCGCCTTCTCTCTGGAGGCGTCCCCGGGGACCTCCACCACGAGGCCCCCAGTGACCGCCCTCCTACATTTAATCCCACCAATTCCCATGTCCGCGAGGGGGACCTTCTCCCTCGCGGTCCTGAGAACATCGGCATACGTTGCCGGCCCGTCCCCCGAGACAGTGATTGTCACTGCCGTCGTTTTCGGGGGAGCCAATCCCGCAGCCTTTGCCCTCCTTCTCTTCTTCTTCGCAGGCGGGGGCACCTGCCCCGCCCCCCCAACCCCACACCTACGAGACTCACGCCTCGCAAAGGAGGGGACAGCAGGCGCAGCACCACCCCCGTCCGCCGTTCTCCCATTCCTCACTCCCCTCGACCTACCCGCCAAGGGGGAGGGGGCATAGTAAGAGCTTCCCTATCACAAGAGGCGCCCCTTCCGCCGATATCTTCATCAGAAGGAGCATCCCTCCTCGCCCTGACGAGGGAACGAACCTCCCTCGTCAGGGCCTCCACCTTGTTCTCAAGGGCCCTGACACTGACACGGGGGACCGCCTCTCCGTCGGGCCCCCGATCCCCAAAAGCCCCCCGACCGGGGGCATCTTGTCCCCTATCCTTCATGTGCACCTTCGTTTGTGTGGCGATGGTGCGCCTATCCCCCCGTATTAGTGTCGTTTGCGTGGCAACTTCACCTCTCTCCACTTTCTCCGGCTCCTCCACATCCATGGGGGAGTTACTCGCCTTCTTCCAATATTCCACTTTCTGGTGAAGACTATTAACCACGTGGAGTAACTTCTCCACCACCACCATCACCTCCGGCACCCCGATACCCGAACTCATCTCACTAATGAGACCGAGCGCTATTCCTGGCAGCCGGCTTGACCTCCTGTTATCAATCCACTGCGCCCATTCTTTCATCTCCGTTTCTCTTCACCCTGCGGCAGCGATCGCCTCTTGGCCCGATAGGCTTGCTCCAGACCTGTCGGGTAGCCCATCATCTGATGACGACATGGGGGAGGCTGGGACGATACCCCCCCCCCCCCCGACCCCTGGGTGTCCGATCACCCTGGGGTGGTAAATCCTTACTCTTACTTTTGTCCATATTATAGATTCAAAAGAATGGTTTTATTTCGGAGTTGCCGTCTCCTAGGCTGGTTGGCTTCCCGGCCTTACGAGCCCAGCCTGCCCGAGCTCGGGTACCCCGGGTTTGCTATGGCATACCCGTATCGGGAACGCCCACCAGAGGCCCGAAGACCCCCGGAGGCCGCCCCCGACTTCTGGGAGGACGGTTGAGAGAGCAAGCTCCCTCTCACGACTCCGAGCCGGGCGGACTTTTTATAGAGGCCGCCTACCTCGCGAGTCCTGAAGGACTCCCCGGCCCCCGCCGCCCTCGCGGACGGCGAGAATTACGGTACTGATGTGCTCGGGTACCTTGGGATCGCAAAACCCGTAGCGGGGAAGACTCCTAGGGGCCCCTAAGGGTCCCCGGTGGTCTCCCCCGTCCCCTGAGAGGAGGGCGGCGCCTCTGAATTCTTTGTCTTATATGGTAATGGTTCTCGCTAGCTAGGCTAGGACTAGACTCGCACTATGATTAGTCATCAAGCTACGTTCTAACTTTCTCTCCTTATATGGTCATGCGGCTCGGTTTGCCTCGACATGCCCATATATGGTTACGTTCTATGCTCGGACTAGATTAAACTCGCATGAGTCTGACATTCATCTGACTCTTATTTATATTTCTATTCCTTACCTTAATAATGATTTATAACAAGAGCGATACTCCTTTTATTATATAATTATATCATGAAATAATATTAAAGACACATAATATTACATTGTAATAATAATGTGTGTGTGTGTGTGTGTGTGTGTGTGTGTGTGTGTGTGTGTGTCTTTAATATTATTTATTTCTGTCCGTCATTAATATGTATGATATAATAATATGTATCATATTATATAGTAAACTTATATTAATGTACGTTAACTACGACCAAAATAAATCTTGTAACATATTTAAGAACATAAATACATAAATATGTTCTTAAATATGTTACAAGATTTATGTATATATCATTTGTTAAATTATATTTATTCTCTTATTGTATAAGGAAAAATATTTTATGCATGTCTAATGTAATAATTATATATAATTATTGGGAATTATTGGGAAGATATTTATATTAAACATATGAAGAAGTTAGAAAAGTATTATTTTAATATATCTAAGATACATTTAGCGACTGACGAGAGTTATTGAAAAATACATCTGTACATTCACGAGATCCGAAATCGCATAGCCAATAGCCATAGCTCGAGAGAGAAGAAGAAGACAGCAGATCTGTCTATCCTCCTCTACCGCTGACGCGCTCGAAGCTGGCCGAAGCCAGCCGAAGCGCTCGGCTGCGTTTCTGAAACGTAAAGTTGGCATCTCTGCCCATCCCCACTCCAAGAGCACCGATGGTGCTAGAGGGCTAGATCTTGCACCACTGTCTTACAGTCTCATAGTCATTATGACATATACGTCTCTCTCTCTCTCTCTCTCTCTCTCTCTCTCTCTCTCTCCTCTCTCTCTCTCTCTCTCTCTCTCTCTCTCCCTCTCCTCCCTCCCTCTCTCCCTCTCCCTCTCCCTCTTCCTCTCCCTCTCCCTCTCCCTCTCCTTCTCCCTCTTTCTCCCTCTCCCTCTCCCTCTCTCTCTCTCTGTCTCTCTCTCCTATAAACTTATGCGCTATCCGCATCTCGCTCAGATTCGTGTTTCTACATAACGCACAGTACAATTTATCCTTCTCAGGTTCATAAGTGACGCTTCGGCGCTTGACGATTGATTCTAACATTAATTTTAGATAATAATAAAAGTGTTGTTAGCGACAATAATAGTGATGCCAATATTATGTTAATAGTATTTCATGCAGGTAGGGCTGGATAGGATTTTTGTTAGCACAGTTGATTAGTGAAATTAAATTATTTGCAGAACAGATTTTTGTTATTTTTATATTTCGTAAACGGTTAGGAATTCGATAAGGAGGTATATGAAGGATTTTGTAAGACTTTCATTGGACTATAACATAGGGTTATAAAATTTTATTGTTAATATGTTTATTTATTAATAACAAGTTATTTGTCATTTAATTTGACATTCTTTAATTCATGTGTTAATATTATTAAATGCTCTTTAATTATGCGCTTTTGATTCTACAATAAAATTATTTTTTTTATAGGACACTTTATTTTATTGTTATAAAAATTTTATAAATAAACAATTGCAGAAATGAAAGTTATTATTACTTTTTGTAGGTGAACAGATGCAGAATTTATTCGCACAGGCGGAATTCGTATTTACCAGAACGAGTTTTTCATCTCGTTCCATAAAATCGCCAATTATATGGAATAGCGCTGACGGAGGTATATATTTTCGTCTCTCTCGTAGTGGACCACCTTGGCGTGGTGAGAGGGTTCCCCGTTCGGATCCGACGGGCTATGTCCGGCGTCCTCTGTTCACAGAGGATGCCGCGGTGGCTCGATGGTGAGGAGCGAGGTCTAAGAGTCCACCCTTCATGCCGCCGGTCTTCGGACCGGAGAGGCGAGAAGAATGGGGGTCCGGCAACCTCCTTAAGGGTGCGGTTTTAGAATCGCACTCTATTTGCCGGTAGGGGATGGCGACCCTGACTTCAAATGTCCGGTCGGCCGGGACCGTTAGGGGCTTTTTATGTTTCCACCGGCAATCGAGACGGGGTGGGCCTTCCTCCATCCATTGCACGCCGGTGCTCCGGCAGGATGGGGGACAATCTCAGGATCATTGCACGTCGATGCTCCGGCGGATCCTGGGATTGCGGGCCCACCGGGGGGGTTGCCCGGGCCGCTCGAAACTGATTCGAGGTCGGGGTCGGGCAACCCCGGAAGGAAGGGGGCACTGGGCCGCCGGGACGTTTCCCGGTTAGGGCCGGTGCTGTCCCTGCCGTCGAATAAAAGCCGGCGGCGCGTTAGACTTGCTCGTCGGTGGCGCCTGCCGGGGAGTCCAGTGCCCTTCTGCGGGCGGTGGGGGGCCGGGATCGAGTTTACTCGGCCGGTCCTCTCGCTTGCTCGCTGGGGGGTGTGGTCGGACTTCTCCGGTATGACGTCGATCGGCGGGCGGAGCTACCAGGGGTCGAGGGCGGCTTTCGGGGCGTCCTCGATACG
The DNA here is from genome assembly GCA_035220575.1 of Temnothorax rugatulus. Classification (NCBI taxonomy): domain Eukaryota; kingdom Metazoa; phylum Arthropoda; class Insecta; order Hymenoptera; family Formicidae; genus Temnothorax; species Temnothorax rugatulus. The sequence goes on from JASTWL010000593.1 coordinate 67,173, forward strand.
GGTACGGCAAACCCGGGGATACCCGAGCTCGGGCAGGCGGGGCTCGTGAGGCTAGAAAGCCAACCAGCCTAAGGGAAGGCCACCCCGAAAAGAAACCACTCTAATATCTATGACAATGTCAGGGAAGAAAAAGTTAAACGCCCCGGGATCGGAACCCGGGGACCGGCGTGTGGCGGTGGGTAGTGTCCCCCCCCCCCCACGTCGTCATCATACGACGGGCAACCTGATGGGTTGGTGGCGAGCCCATCAGGCGATATGACTATCGCCGCCGACAAGAGGAGATCCAAGAGCGCTTCTAGAGTGCCTCAGAAGAAAGTCGGGGGCCCCAAGAGCGCGCGCGAGAAGGTCGCCAGAATGTCTCAGGGAAACGTCCCTGATCACGACGTTCCTCTGGCGGATAGGATAAGGGACGGAACTTTCCAGACCCCCGCCTACACCAAGCGAGGATCAAAGATCGACGAGATTCTGGAAAGGTCGAGGAGCTTCCTGGGCGGTGCTGGGCCGTCTGCAGTGGACCCCGACTTTGACGGAACAGATGCCGCGTTGAACGATGCGATCTCCACCGAAGAGGATGTCGATCCTGAGGTCTCTGATACGTCGGTCATTGTCAAATCTGACGGTAAACTTTGGACAAAAGACACGGATCAGAAAAGAGACAGGCCCGTCACCACGGGAGATTGGGAGGTAAAAAAGCCGCCCTAGCCCGTAAGGCAAGAATAAAGGAGGAACAAAGACTTCGCGATCTCGAAGACTCCTCCGTGGTGCCCGACCTTTCAAAGAGCAGAAGGGTCAAAGAGGTCCAAAGATTGGAAGAGTTCAAACTCGCTCCGACCAATGACCTCCCGAGCAGGATACTTGAGGCTGTCCGTAAGGTCGATAAGATCTGTACCACGGCAAGCCTCAAGGGAACCGACCAAAACATTTAGATGACGCGGCTGCGGTCACGCACTTGGTCACTCGGCTTGGTCAAGAAAGCCAGATTGCTCGCGACGTCGAGATGGAAGAGTTGCGTACCCAAGTGGCAGCCTTGCGCGAGGACAACGCCAAACTGCGCGAAAGTGTGGAGAAGGCGCTGGCCTCGAGAGGAGATGACATGATGGAGATGGACATGATCGGAGTTAATCCCGATCCACCATCACCCGTCACGAAAACGCGCAAAGAAAGGAAGACGACAAGGAACCCCATCATTGAGTCCTCCGACGAGGACGACTGCGCGGAGAGAAGAGAGAAAGAGGCTGCCGAGGAAAAGAGAAGGCAAATCCTCCTCCAAATTGACGCCGAAGGGATGCCGCCGGTGGTGAGGCCTTCCATTGGTGGAAGGTCGATGGTCCTGGAGGGTGCGGTCCCGCCGAGAGGTGCGGCCCCTTCAAAGGACACGGCCCCTATGGTGCGCCAAACTGAGACGGATTCGGTCAACCTCGGAATCGATCGCCTAGAGGGTATGTTTGCTACACTGATAAGCAAAATGGAAGCAAACCAAAAGGCGTATGGAAAAGGCAAGGCTCCGCCGAAGCCTTCATTCGCCGAGGCCGCCAGGAAAACTGCCAATGGTGGCAAGACCCAGACTAAGGCCAAGGGATCGAAGGCCATCAACGCTGCTAATCAACAGCAGAATAGGACCCTCCCTGTTCCATCCTTGACTGGGCTGAACGCCAAGGCTAAGCAGGAGGCCTGGCAGACAGTCACCAGGAAGAAGGGGAAGAAGGCGAAGCAGACGACCAACAATAGCGGAAACGTAGGCGGAACTCCCTCGATTAGAGGAACACCTGCCCCGACAAAGCCCGCTCCGGCCAAATCCGCCAATAACGCGACTAAATCAAATAATAAAACCGCGGTTGAGAAGACTAAGAAGGCGACGAATCGGAAACTGCCACGCAGTGTAGCGGTTACCATTACCAGCACGGACGGTAACTATGAGGAGATCCTTAGTGAAGCTCGAGCTAAGATCAACCCTAGCGAGTTAGGGTTTACCAAGGAATTCCGACCCAAGAGGGCCCAAACTGGGGCCCTCATCATCGAGATTACTGGGAGAGACAACGCTCCTAAAGCGGATATGCTGGCGGAACAACTCGCTAAATTATTCGAGAATCGCCCTACGGTCAAGATCACAAGACCGTCGAAAACGGGCGAATTTCGAATCCTCGACTTGGAGGATTCGATAACGGAGAGCGAAATTGTTACCGTAATCGCAAATAAAGGCGGTTGTTTGCCCACACAAGTCCAAGTTGGACCCCTTCGCAGGGGGCCCAACGGACTCAATACCGTGTGGACAAAATGCCCTCTTGCGGCCGTCATACTAAAGACGGGTGGACGGCTGCAAGTGGGCTGGTTTGAGGCCAGAGTACAGGCATTGGACGCGAGGCCCCTCCAATGCTTCAGATGCTTGGAGGGGGGCCACGTTCGCGCTCAATGCGCGAGCCTGAACGATCGCGGCTCGCGATGTTACAGATGCGGTGCCGACGGTCATCTGGCCCGGGACTGTCGCGAGACTCCCAGGTGCCCCGTGTGCGCGGACTTGGGGAGACCTTCGGGACACCGCGCGGGGGGTAAGGCATGTATCACGGCCAAAAGAAAGGTCAAACCCAAGATGGCCAGAGGCACCGCCACTGTAAAGCTCTCGAGGAAGGAGGGTGAGGATAAGATGGACGTTGACGCGCCCTCGGGGTTCTCTCGTCCCGCACCGAGAATCACTAACATGGAGAAAGTTGAACTCCAGATTCCCGGTAGACAGTTAGTCAAACGGCCAGCTCCGACCGCCGATGGCGTTGGGGATCCAGAAGGAAAACCCCAACCCCAGAGGAAAAGGAAGAACAGGGGCAAAGACACCGGTGGGCAAATTAAACAATTGCCGCCACCTGCCCCTACTCTAGGACCTGCGAACACACAGGTCAGCAACGAGGTACACGGGGAACCCGTGGATGTTCAGTGTTGCTACATCTCGTCGGTATGACAGGAATCATAACCTAATTCCTGTCAACTTTAACGATTAATATCTCGCGTCGCGGGGCAGAGCGACGCTTTTTTCTGCCAAATTCGGTCGTTTCACGCAAAAACGCGTCGTTTAAGCCTAAGTTGAACGAAATCGGTGAGGAGGCCCAAATTCTGCATATTTACCGCGCAAATGACCCCATTGCCGGATTCAGCACCATCTATAATGCCTGAATCTAACGGGCTAGACGTGGAGTGCCAGCAGGTAGATATCCTATCTGTAGAGGAACAAGGGGAGGCGAAGGGGGAGGAGGCCTTTGGTGAGGGAGAATTCTTTTAATGCCCCTACACCGCCTCCTCCAATCTAACCTCAATCACGCCCGCGCCTCGCAGGATGTGTTTCTTCACACCATGGCGGAGCGCAGGTGTGGCCTGGGAGTGGCTGCCGAGCCGTACTGGATCCCGACGAACCACGCGTTATGGGCAGGTAGCCGGTGCGGCTTGGTGGCCATTACTTGGCGACGGACGGAAGTGCCCGTTGCCTGCTCTCGTATCGAGGCAGGCGACGGGTACGTTGTCGTCAGGTGGGGCCGAGTGGTTGTGGGGGGCGTTTATGTATCCCCCAACCGAAGCACGGCCCACTTCAAGAGAGTACTGGCAGACCTCGGAACCTGCCTTAGGAGGATCAAGAGACGCGGTAGTGTCTTGCGTTAAGTATACGGTTCTTTTTAACAAGCGGACTTTGTTAAAGCGGAGCGCGAGACCGACCGTGACTCTTTACGCGACGCGACGGGTTGCGAGTACTCGAGATGTTGAGATCTCATATAACGAGTGAACGGATCAAGTTCTAAGTAGGCTTGATCGATAGCTTGGGGTTCAAATTGGGGGGGTATTTCCTATAACATTTTCCGCTACGTGCCCTACGAGCGGAGTTATTGCGACGCAAAGTCGAAAATGTGAAATTTTATTAAGATACTACTCCTCCTCCTCCTAACGCCGACGTCTCTCGACCAATCAGAGGAATCAGAGAAATGTCACTTTCACTTTTTCGACACTGGCGCGCTACTATCGCCAGTTTCGAAATCGGTATGTTATTATTACGTGTACGTACTGCGCTCAGTGTAGTTAGTGCAGTTAGCCGGTTCAGCGCGCTGTCAGTTAGTTAAAAATAATAACCTAGATAGAAATAGTGACGATCGTGAACACGTCGCCGTGTGATAGATAGTGTATAATATACGTGTGTGTGCTGCGTGCAGTGCAGACAGTGAGTTCAGCGCGCTGTCACAGTCATCAGTCTTAACCTATCATTCATTTTCAAGAGACACGGTAGTGACAACCAAATACGCGTGGAGCGAGACCGACCGTTTTTATACGTTTACGCGAGCGTTACTTCAGTAGTAACTTACGATAATTCGTTCGCGTGAACGGGATTGTTCTTCGTGTAAACGGGACTTGTATAATATATATACGTACGATAATTTACTCCGCGTAAACGAGTGATGAATTATCGTAAGTTACTACAGAAGTAACGCTCGCGTAAACGTAGTATACGTGACTCTTTGTCGCGTACGCGATAGTAGTTTTTTTTTTTTTTACGTTTACGTGAGTATTAATTTATTCATCACTCGTTTACGCGGAGTAATAACCTACAAATAGTATTAGTGACAGTCGTGACAGTGATTTTGGCTGCGGTCCACTTGATGCTACAAATCCTTCGAAGCATTCCTCTTCTCCTTTCTTTCAATGAAGAAAGAAGGAGAAGAAGAATTTTACGTTTACGTGAGTATTACTTCTGTAGTAACTTATACGAATGATATCATCGTAGTTACTATATAAAATCTCCCGTTTATGCGGAGAATTATCGTATCGTTCGTAAGTTACTACAGAATTAAATAACGCTCGCGTAAACGTAGTATAGGTTAGATTACCGGTTTCTTACAAAATATGTGATTTCTGCCCAGTGCTCTGAATGTTATGTGATTTTTGCCCAGTGCTCTGAATGTCATCTAGTCATACATATCAAGAATTTTCGATGGGCTTTTTCAGAAGATAGGATACAAAGAAAATCCTATAACGGCAGGGAGCTGATGTCGAGGAGATTTTCCCGTTTACGCGAAGAAATTATTGTAAGTTATTATACTACAGAAGTAACGCTAGCGTAAATATAGGTTAGGTTACTGGTTTTTTACAAAATTTTACATAAAACGCGAGATTCACTTATGTATACAAGTTCAACGCTTATTGAGTTAATGTGTAATAATTTTACTATTAATGTAAATAGATGGAACGTGAAAAAGAGCAGGAAAAGGAAAGAGCTTTAGCGGCGAAGAAAAGATGCCGAAAAATCTCCGCAGTCAGAAAATGTGCAATCTGATGGCCCCGCGATTAAGAAGATAAGAAAAATCCAGATATACAAGTTTCTTGCCAGATAGGGAAAGGGAAGAGGAGGAAAATAAATTTAGGGAAGAATTAAAGCAAGAATGGGCTAAAAAGTAAAACGTGTTGAAGGAAGAAGAATTTGAGATCACATTCAGTTATTGTGATGGATCTGGCCATCGTCGGAGTGTTATAATGAAGAAAGGTGAATGTATCAGTGATTTAGAGATACTCCAGTGTCACTTTTGGAGTAACATTGGCGTGATATATAATGTTCTGCTGCATAAATTTAATTTTTACATACAGGTAATTCTATCTATCAGCTTCTTCAGAGATGTTTAGAAGTTCTGAGGCATGAATTCAACGAGCTTAAAACAATACTGGCAGATCAGTTAATGTATGTCAAGGAGGATCTTATATTACCGCACCATTAGACGTTTTATGATTTTATTGTAACTAAGGTAAATATACTAAATGATAAAACTTATGAAGCAATATCACAATGTTGGCATGTTATTTTGTTTTACTTACAAGGGAACTACCACAACTGTCCGGCTCCGATTTGAATTTCCTTTAAGTATGTTGTTAAACACAAAAATCCAACAGACACGTATTTTTTTATAGGGGCCCTAATTCATCTTTAGGGGGTGAAACACCCCTTCGAAAAAATCGGTTTTTCTCTTTCGGGCCGAATATCTCCGAAACCATAAGAGATAGAAAACTTTTCCAAAATGGAAATTAAATGGCTTCAAAAGTACTTTGAAATAATGACAAAATAATTTTTTTATTTCTTTTATTTTTAAATATACCCCCGCCACCAATACATTTTTTTCAAAATTTTAAAAATTGTTTATCACCAAATAGAAGGTTATTTTTTTACGAATTCAACCATATATGATTAAGTTATGTTACGATAAACCATTTTTAAGAATTAATTACAAACGCCTCCGTATATACGCTATCCATGCTCATCCGTACTATATGTGCGTAAGTAATTATTGTCGAAACAATAAGATATATAAAAATGTTGTAAGTAAAATTTTTATAGTTTTCTATATGCTTTATAATTGTATATATGTATATAATATATATTTAGGTTTTCTACAATAAAAATGTAATAATTTTTAAAATACCCTCAGCCTTGTTATTATTTCTTTGACATTTACGTTTTTCTATAAATAAAGATTGTAGACAATTTTATTCAAAATTCATTCACTTATAATAAAATTATTTTATAAAATTGAATCTTTGAGAAATGAGCAAAAAAATCACTATATATCTATGTCGCAGCGCTACACTTTGTATTTTTCACTCATTATACACATTACAATAACGATATTCGACGAAAAAATGTTTCAAACATAATGTATTCTTGCACCAAGAACATCTTACTGCAGCTATATTATCACAACCTTCGATATCACATGTTGTTGAACTGTCATACAAACTAAATTGTACTGGATTTTCAAATTCTGGCCTTTCGTTCGTATAACCACTTTTAAACCACGAATATTTAAATAAGTTGTGATATCGTGGAGATGACAATTGATTATGTATCAGAGATTGCAATTTTATTATATTATTTCGTCCATGCAAATTTATATTACTTTCCAAGAGTAAAACAGTATCTGAAAATCTTTTAGCAAAATTTTTCCAAATTCTAAATCCATAAACATCTAATGGTTGTATTTTTCCTGTAGATCATTATACGAATATCATTATTGTAATGTGTATAATAAGTGAAAAATACAAAGTGTAGCGCTGCGACATAGATATATAGTGATTTTTTTGCTCATTTCTCAAAGATTCAATTTTATAAAATAATTTTATTATAAGTGAATGAATTTTGAATAAAATTGTCTACAATCTTTATTTATAGAAAAACGTAAATGTCAAAGAAATAATAACAAGGCTGGGGGTATTTTAAAAATTATTACATTTTTATTGTAGAAAACCTAAATATATATTATATACATATATACAATTATAAAGCATATAGAAAACTATAAAAATTTTACTTACAACATTTTTTATTTATCTTATTGTTTCGACAATAATTACTTACGCACATATAGTACGGATGAGCATGGATAGCGTATATACGGAGGCGTTTGTAATTAATTCTTGAAAATGGTTTATCGTAACATAACTTAATCATATATGGTTGAATTCGTAAAAAAATAACCTTCTATTTGGTGATAAACAATTTTTAAAATTTTGAAAAAAATGTATTGGTGGCGGGGGTATATTTAAAAATAAAAGAAATAAAAAAATTATTTTGTCATTATTTCAAAGTACTTTTGAAGCCATTTAATTTCCATTTTGGAAAAGTTTTCTATCTCTTATGGTTTCGGAGATATTCGGCCCGAAAGAGAAAAACCGATTTTTTCAAAGGGGTGTTTCACCCCCTAAAGATGAATTAGGGCCCCTATAAAAAAATACGTGTCAGTTGGATTTTGGTGTTTAACAACATACTTAAAGGAAATTCAAATCGGAGCCGGACAGTTGTGGTAGTTCCCTTGTAAGTACCCGACCGAACCGCGTCCCCAAACTGGCATCTCCCCAGTAGTTAGATTGGGAGAGTTCTAAATCAGATAACCAAATACGAAATCCTTAGGGAAATTAAGAACCCTTAGCCACGAGAACGACTATAGACGGACTTACCACTTATCATCAGCAAGATTTATCGACAGTCAAGTCACCTTATCCAAACCCTTACCATCAACAAGACTTACCGACAACAAAACACCAATAACCTATCGACAGAAGTTACCATTCGCTAGAGTTAGTTACCATTGCGTTACCATTCGCTAGAGTTAGTTACTATTACGTTACCATTCGAGTAAGTTACCATTCGTCTTACCATTTGTAAAACTTACCATAAGATTTACCGACAGAAAGTTTACCACTTACCACCAGCAAAAATTATCGACAGACAAGACTTGCCAACAGACAGGCTTACCGACACTCGACCTACCGAATCTGCCGATGACTATTAGATAATAATTCCAGTTGGTATGTAAATAGATATAAGTCATAGCGACGCCCAAGAGGCTTATTTTAATATTACTTCGTAAGGATCCAATCTGCCGATAATAGAACTCGCCATCTCCGTTCCAAAAGAAACCTACTCCCACTCTCAGACAATACAGGCCCCTTTAGACTTCGCATGACCATATAAGGAGAGAAATCTAAAACAAACCAATGACGCAACCCTTCCACCAACGCAACCCTTCTACCGACGCAACCCTTCCACCGACGCAACCCTTCTACTCGATCACCCCCGCCACCAAAAACAAAAGATATAAAAGAGCGGACATCCCTAGGGACTCTCTCAGTTGATCCTCGGACTTGGAAGCGACACTACCTCCAGCTCAGGGTAAGCCCTACACCTCTAAATCCAGAACCTTCCTACCGCCACGTGCGTCTCTACATCTTCTAAATCCAACTCTAAAACCTTCTAATTCCACATCCTCCTATTTCCACTACGAGTTCTAGAAGCATTGCCACGTACTTGTAACATTAGTTTACGAATAGCTCTGTTATATTAATCTACATTGTAGGTTTAGTGAACAATTCTGTAATACTATTTTGCTTAAATCAAACAATCTTGTAATACCGACTCACCACTAACGTCCGATTAAATAATCTCGTAGCATTTTCACCATCCAGTTGAATAAACATTAAACCACATTGCTAATATCCAGTTTAACCTCTCGTGGCGTCACCACGTGCTGTTGCATCACCACGGTTTCGGCGCGTGCTTTCGCTTCGTCATAGCGTCACCACGTGTCTCCGCCATTACGGCGTCCCTACGTGCTGTTGCATCACCTTGCATCACCTCATAGGACCACGTGGTCGTTGTATCCTATAGTGTTACAGATGCTACGATTGTAATCGCGTTTTAGTATATTCTTACACTGTAATCACGCGTTAGTCTATAGTTTTATCAATTTGTAACCACTAAATACTCCGTAATATACAATTAATTTTACACGATCTCGTATATTTTACACGTCCTTCTACTAACTCCCCAACTCCTCCCACGTAGACTTTCGCCTTCGGTAAACTTTATTAACGCTATAACAAATACCCATAGTAAGTCACCGGTCTTTTCCCTATAACCATCCGCACGCGGGGCAGTGCTGCACGCGCAGGCACGTTTCGTCTGTGGGCATCTGTGAGAGAGGCAGTGCTGCACGCGCAGGCACGTTTCTTATCTCAGTAACGGGAATCAACCGGAGACATTTATCCTAAAGCCGAGTGGTACGTCTTAGCCTACGGGCGTCTGCGAGGAGAGTCAGTGCTGCACGCGCGGGCACGATCTCTTGCATAACGACAAGACTACTCGGAATTATTTTGTTAAAACTACGCGATCACTTCCGGCAGCAACTAATGCCAGGAAAACGAAAAGGTGGAATTAAACACCGTACCCGTAGACTGAATCGTCTCCTCTACAAATCTCCCTACAACCCAGTGCTGGGAGTCGAACTCGACTACGCGAACGACCCCGAATACGATAGATATTTTACGAACCCCGCGCGCAAAGCGGACGACGAATTAAGTAACAGAAATCTAGACTCAGTGCGCGAAGTGACCGCGTGTGCCTACGTACCCCTGAGCAGGGAAGAGTCGCGGGCAAAATATCGGGCTTTCTCGAACAACCGTGGCTACCGACTAATTCCATTAACGCTGCCTGCACACCCGCCCATTCCATCCTGGGAGTGGATCGAATCCATCAGAGAGGACGACCCCCGTCGTACGAAGTACACTCAACAACGCGCAGAGATCCTCCATCAACACTACGACGCCGCAACTCCTGCACACTGGGGCACCGCGGATCATCCCTTGGAGCTTGATTAGCTGCACATAAGGTAAGTGCCTCCAATCATATAAGCGGACGCTATGAGCGACAGGCCCTCACGACCCAACGCGTCGCGTCGTATTCCGTCATCAATCTCTCGAATCGCGCGTAGAAATTGGCTGTCCCGCGCGATCTGTGTCTTCACCGTGTGTCACCAAAATCGGGATAGTAAACATTATCTTTGCGAATCGTGTTACTCCGACCTATCCACACAAGAACGCAGCCGATACGACCTTGTGATCCGACACTATTTACATATCGGGTTCCGGTACAAACTAGAGGAGTGTGATTCTTGTGACGTCATAATCGGGGAAACTCAAGAACCCGCCGCGTGTTCCACGTGTTCCGAGATATTCCGTGACGTAACCCGATCAGTAGAATACGAAGGGGGACAGCAGCATCTCGAACGAGAGTCCACTATCATCGCTATTTCCCAAACTAGAAGGGGTCCACAAACGTATGTGTCCTAGACTCCCGGTCAATCAACGCTCGTTAGGAGTACTTTCACCACCCACTCCGCTTAAGGTCTGGTTAATGAACGGTGTCTGCGTCTATTGTTTATTTTTCCGAAACAAAACCACCGACGTAACCATCTGCGAGGATTGTTTACTCAATAATTATCAACCCGTCCGAGAAGAATTCGAGGGAATCCTCAGGCATTTCGCTCAGTACGGTCCGCGAACGGAATTTCCGACGTGTAGCGATTGCAACAAAACCCTAGCTGACTATCGCCCGACATTCGAGTGCTATTCTTGCACAGAAGTAGAAGAAGTATTCGAGCGATTTCTCCTGCGCGAACGCGAGGAACCACACAATACTAATCTCCCCGTCCGGGTCAGAATAGGGCAAACGATTTGGTAACAAAATCCGGCTCGCGAATTACCCTGTCGCGGGTATCCCCGGGTAGAACCCCTCGGTTCTACAACCCGAAAAGCGACATAGTCCCCCGCGTAAGATCCGAGCTCCGTGTAACGGCCGTGATCCGCCGGGACGTAACAAAGGCAAAGGAAAAGAAAAATTTTATGCGGCGAAAACCTGCTGGTGACAGTGTCGCAAGACGTGACACTATCGAAGACTATTATGGTCCCAAACGCTACGATTAATATTTCAAAAGTTACAGCCCTTCAACGTGCCCCCCCAAAAATCAAGAACCTTTTTTCCGCAGTTCAGGCGGGAATTCTGGCGGATGTTTCAATCGCCCCCCGAAGAGTTCTATCGAAGACTATTAGGACTCGAAACGCTCCGACCAATATTTCAAAAGTTACAGCCCTTCATGTGCCCACCCCCAATAATTAAAAACTTTTTTTCGTAATTCAGCGGGAATTTTGGCGGATGTTTTGGACGCCTCCCGAAAAGTTCTATCGAAGACCTTTATGGTCCGAAGCGCTAAGGTTAATATTTCAAAAGTTACAGCCCTTCAACGTGCCCCCCCAAAAATTAGGAACTTTTTTCCGGAGTTTAGGCGGGAATTCTGGCGGATGTTTTGGTTACCCCCCGAAGAGTTCTATCGAAAACTGTAAGGACTCGAAACGCTCCGACCAATATTTCAAAAGTTACAGCCTTTTAAAGTGTCACCCAAAAATTAAAAAAAATTTTCCGGAGTTCTGGCGGTTGTTCTGGTCGCCCCCCAAAAAGTTCTATCGAAAACTTTTAAGACTCGAAACGCTCCGACCAATATTTAAAAAGTTACAGCCTTTCAAAGTGCCACCCCAAAAATTAAAAAATTTTTTCGGAGTTTTCTGTGCCCTGCCCTCTCGCGCGCGGTGGCCGGGATCGGGCTTGCTCGCCCGTTTCCCTCACTAGCGCGCTGAAGGGTTATGGTGGGGGCTCTTCTGTCGGGGCATATTGATGGGCGGTGTCCTCAGGGATCGGGGGCGGCCTCCGGGAGTCCTTTGGGGCTCTTGGTGGGCGTCTTCGATACGGGTATGGCAAACCCGGGGTACTCAAGCGCGGACAGGCTGGGCTCGTAAGGCTAGAAAGCCAACCAGCCTGGGAGAAGGAAAACTCCGAGATTAAATCATCTTTTAAAAAGCAATGAAATGCACACCGATATGGAGAAGACCTTACCGTCCCAGGGTGAACGGACACCCAGGGACCGGCGAGAGGGGGGTATCGTCCCAGCCCCTCTCCCGTCGTCATCCAACGATGGGCTACCCGGCTATCGCTGCCGCTTCTGGAAATAAGGGGGAGGGCCCCTCGGTGGGGAGCCTAACAGGTAAGGACGCATGTAAGAGCCGTCCTGCTCCAAAATACGTTAAGGACAAGAGGGCTAGCTCCATCTCCCAAACAAAAGAGAAAGGAAAGTCCATACTCCAAGACAGGAGGACAGAGTCTGTCGACAGATCTGAACGGAAGGATCGGAAGCCACAGATGCAGGCCGAGAAAGAAAGGCGAGCCGAATTCCGCCCTTGGCAAGGTAGGTTCCCCTAACCGGGACAGGGACAGGTCGAGATCAGTACGAGGTAGGAATAGGATCTCGTCTGATGATGTCAGCACGGACACGGAGGCAGGCAAGTCCAAGGAGCCTGCGATTCGCGCAACTGTGCAAAACACCGGAGATGGGACGGGAAGCTCTGTGCTCGAGGTTCAGGTGCATGAGCAGTATAACGATGACGATGACGTTGCCCTGGTCGACGCATCTGGTCTGATGCGCACGTTCAGAAATTGATCAGAAAGGACAGGCTAGAATTGGAGATGATTTACCGGGAAATCAGACAAATAACTGACCCGTCTATCCCGGCAAATTTATCTGCTGGCCGCAAAAGAAGAGAATTTGAGGAGGCTGAAAGATTAAGGTTTGCCCCAACGGAGAAGATTCCTGGCCTTATAATAGAGAAGGTCAGGAATATTGACAAGGTGACCGCGAGATCTAAAAACCTCCAGGGACAGATGAAAGGCGAGTTGGTCAGCGCTGCTGCCACAATCTCGGCTGCGGTTGGGCAGCTGATTCAACGCTTTAGGGACCCACTGTGCGGCCCGGCCAGAGACGCAGAGATGGAGGATCTGAGGACTCGCATCATAACGCAAGAAGCGGAGATTGTGAGTCTCAGATCCCTAAGAGAGCAAAACGCAAACCTGCAACTGCAGCTGCAGGAATAGCAAACACAGATGTTGCAGATGCAACAACATCTGCAGCAGTTGCAACAGTTGCAGGACCAAGTGCCCGTTCTCCCTCAAACGTCCGCTCCCCCCCGGCGGAGAATGGCGTGAGAGGCAGATGGAAGAGGAAGAGGCTAATAGATAGCACCGACTACCACCGACGAAATGGAGACGGAAGAGGAGGAGGTTGGTAGCAGGAGGGATGCCGTTCTAGAGGAAATCCAAAGGGACGGCATGCCCCCCCGCAATTAGACCATCCATTCAGAATGTGTCTAAAGTGTTAGACTAAGCGGTGCCAGCTAAAGCTACGAAGTCCATGGTATAATTAGAATAAAGAATAGAAATAAAAGTCAGATGAGTCATTGTACGACTCATGCGAGTGCAATCTAGTCCGTGCATAGAATAGAACCATATATGGGCATGTCGCGGCGAATCTCACCTTTCGCATCACCCGGACGTCACACCTCCAAGGAAACCTGAACCACGCCCGCGCTGCCCAGGATCTCTTCCTGCACACGTGGCAGAGCGCGGATGTAGTCTTGGGGTGGTGGCGGAGCCGTATAAGGTCCCGGCAGACCACCCCTGCTGGGCTTCTGACGACAATGGCTCCGTCGCCATAACTTGGAGGAGCCTCCCACATTCTCCCGCATGCACGCGTAGCGAGAGTGGAATCGGCTATGTGGCGGTAAAATGGGGGGGCCCATCTCCATTATTGGAGTATACACCCCTCCAAGCTGGGACTTGGCCAGGTACGAACTGGTGCTTCAGGACATCGGACAATGTGTCTGCAGGCACCTTCCTGGCCGAGTCATATAGTGCTTGGATTTTAACGCGAAAAATACGCTATGGGGATCCCCGCGCACGGACCTGAGAGGTCAAACATTGGAGGGGTGGGCGTCGGGCCTAGGCCTGTGTATTATGAACACAGGCCGAGCAAGCACGTGCGTGCGCCGGCAGGGGGAATCTATAATAGACCTTACTTGGGCTACTCCTCCTGCCGCGCGTATGATACGCCACTGGGGTGTGATAACGGATAGAGAAACTCTATCGGACCACCGTCACATTAAAAGGGTAGTCCACGTTACCTCCCTGGACGTGCTGGCTCGATGCTATGCTGCAGAAAAAACGCAGCGGAGATAGGTCCTCAAAAAGATAGACCCTGACCGCCTGATAGCGGCGGCCATAGGCCTCACATGGGGCGAAGAGGATATAAGCGGAGAAGCCGGGGAAGCTTTAGATGTCGATGCGGAGGCAGAGAGATTAGTCGACTTAATGTCGCAAGCTTGCGACGTCGCAATGCCCCGCGTTGGCAAGCTTCCCCCTAGGCGCTCCGCATATTGGTGGACGGATGACATTGCCGAGATCCGGCGGTCATCCGTCCACGCGATGAGGAAATTCTTGAGAGCACGTGCAGGGTGTGGCCCTTTGAGTATCGAGGAAGCCGGGGAGGCGTGGCGTGCTGCCGGTCACGACCTCTCCAAGGCGATAAGAGCGGCCAAGGAAAAGGCCTGGCAAGAGCTCCTCCAAACGCTCGACGAGGATCCATGGGGGCGTCCCTATAAACTGGTCATGGAAAGGCTAAGACCATGGACGCCACTGTAAACGGAGACTCTTGACCCCCATTTCGTCGGCAGGGTTGTGGATTCCCTTTTCCCTGCCGACAGAGGAGGCGCGGTGCTCTTCCCCGAAATACAGGATCCGTGGTGGAGCGCGGAATGGAGGGTCACAAGAGAGGAGCTGGGGAGAGCTCTCCGCAGGGTCAGGAAACGGAAAGCTCCTGGCCATGACGGGTTGCCAGACAAGGCTTGGATCTTGGCCGCTGGGGGCTAATCGACCCGATGCTTAGGCTATTCACCGAGTGCCTGCGGGTCGATCGGTTCCCCCGTGCGTGGAAAAGGCCAGTCTGGTCCTCCTGCCCAAGGCGGGAAAGCCCGCGGACTCCCCGTCCGCCTGATGCCCATGTGTCTCCTGGACGAGGCTGGCAAAATCCTCGAAAGGATTATTGCCCAACGCCTCGTTCAGCACCTGTCCTGGTGTGAGGGAAAACGACCTCTCCGACGACCAGTTCGGCTTCCGTGCGAGAAGATCGACGGTGGATGTGATATTACGCGTCCTTTCTCGCACGGAGGCAGAGACGAACGAGGGCAGGATGGCGTTGGACGTTGGATTCGACGTCAACAATGCTTCTAACTTTTTGCCCTGGCCGGTCATAGGAGAGGCCTTGTTGGGATTCGGCGTGCCACCGTATTTAATACGAATTATTGCCGACTATTTCCGGGACAGGGGGCTGACATTTGTCGACCAGGACGGGGTAGTCCGGGTCAGGTTAATGGAGCGTGGTGTTCCGCAGGGGTCCGTTCTGGGACCCCTGCTCTGGATAATAGGCTACGACCTGATCCTGCGGGCTGCTCTCCCCACGGGATGCTGGCTCTCCGGGTATGCGGACGATATATATCTAGGAGTCAGCGGGGAGAGCTGGCGGGAGGCCATCAGACTGGCCAACGTGGCGGCAGCGACCGTGGTGCGCTTGATTAGGCAACTAGGCCTCAAGGTGGCCCCGCAGAAAACCCAAGCCTGTTGGTTTTACAACGGGGCTTGCGGGGCCCACCGACGGAGGAGCTTTGCCTAACAGTAGAAGGAGTCCGCGTCCCAATTACCTCCCACATTAAATATCTGGGAGTTTGGCTGGGCGGCAATGGGAGCTTCGACGAGCACGTTGCTTGCGTGGCTCCCAAGGCAAAGGCGGCGGCTAATAGCCTTGCCAGGCTTCTGCCCAACTTGGGAGGAGCCAGCGGGCACGTGCGTCGCCTCTTCGTGGCGGCGGTCCACTCGATTATGTTGTACGGCGCGCCTGTCTGGGCCGAGAGGGTGACCACCATCCCCCGACTCAACAGGCAACTAGTGGCCGTCCAACGCATTATTGCGAACAGGGCGGCCCGCGCGTACAGGATCGTCTCCCACGCGGGGGCGATGGCCCTCGCTTGTATACCTCCAATTGATTTGATCGCCAGGTCGCAGGCTGCGACATACAGGGGAATTAAGACGATCGAGTCCGGGGGAGGTATAGTTCCCTAGAGCGAGGGCCGCGTTGAGGCTCCAGGCGAAGAAGGCCCTCCTCCGTGAGTGGAGTGACTGGCTCACGAACCCTCAGCTGGGGGGGGGGGGGAGTAGAGTCCGAGAGGCCGTCCAGCCCTTTTTGAAAGAATGGGATGGAGACCGTCGGGGACGCGGACTGACGTTCCATGCGGTGCAGGTGCTCACGGGGCATGGTTGCTTCGGGGAGTACCTGTGCCGCATTGGAAAGAAGCGCACCACGCGCTGCCATCACTGCCCGGAGGAGGCAGACATGGCGCAGCATACGCTGGAGTACTGTCCAGCGTGGGAAGGGCTGCGTCGTGTCCTCCGGGCAAGCATCGGTGAGGACCTCTCCCTCCCGGCTGTCATAGCAGCGACGGTCGGGGTAGGGGGGAGGGAAAAGTGGGAAACGTTCGTCGCCTTCTGCGGCAGAGTTATGCAGCAGAAGGAGGCGGACGAACGCGTAAAGAGGGGGAAGTTGCCCCCCTCCTCCCGATGAGGACAGCGGCGACGATCCACCGAGACCGCCGCAACCGCCACTGTTGAATCGACGCCGTCGCAACCGAGGTAACGGCGCTCGGAATAGGGAACCCCTACCAGTCAGGGAAAGGGCAACGAGGAGAAGGGGAGGGGGAGGAGAAGCGAACACTCCCACTCCCTCCTCCTCAAGAGAGAAAGAAGTAGCCGGGGGGCCAATTCGATGGCGGCTTCGTAGTCGTACAGTAAGAGGCGACGCCCCCGCAGAAACCCGCGGTAGGACGGGAACATGACAACGGGGAGGGGGGAGGGTGCAATAAACATGCATCCCTGCTCCCCCCTCCTGCAGCTTCGCAACGCAAAGTGTCGGATAAAGAACGGCGATAGTTGTACATCCCCTTTCCCCCCTTGGGGGGAGGAGGGAAAGGAAAGAAGGTCCCTCTTTACTCTTCTCACACTGAGGAAGTGGGAGGGGAGGGAGTAACAATTGGGGGGCACGTGGTTGGGGTAGCCACGTGTCCGCGATTAAAACCCCCAACGCTAGGAATGACGGGACGGAGGTGATGACCCTCCATCCCGTCATACAAGGAAAGGTGGCCCGTCAAGGTCAGGGAAAGGGGTGAAGTTCATATATCCCCCTTCCCTGGGACAAGGTGCCCACTAAATTGGGCGAGGCGCGGGAAGGGTTCCGGAAGAATCTTATGTGTTTCCCGGGCCCTCCCATTTAACGCGCCAGGAAGGACACCCGCGGAGTTTTAGCCAGTAAAAATCACTTCTCCCGTCTTACCCCAGGCGGGGGGGAGGGGTCTTCCCCCTCCTCTTGGAGGGAGCTACTGAATAAACCGGCCTTCGGGCCGGGGTCCCAGTAGTAGATGATTTCTCCGCGTAAAAAAAAGAAGTCTTTCCTCCAGGGGCCATTTGGGACTCATCCGGGCCCTTTGGGGCCCGGTGGGGACCATTTGGTACGGGTTTTGCAAACCCGGAGTATCCGAGCACATCAGTATCGTAACCCGGGGCAGTCCTTGTGGCTGTCCTGGGCTGGGGAGTCCCTTCGGGGACTCGCGAGGTAGGCGGCCTCTATAAAAAGTCAGTCCGGTCGGACGGGACCATAAGGGACGAGCCTAGCTCTGTGACCCAGCCGTCCTATGGGAAGGAAAACCCAGACAGAAAACCGGGGGTCCGGTTGCCCTGCTTAGGAGTCTGGCTAGCTTCGGTATCACACGTGGGGGCGACGGTCCTCGCCTGCGTTCCCGATTACATTGATCTCCGAGACCCAAACCTGGGTCTACAGGAGGATAAAGGAGATCGAATCGGGGGGGGGGGATAACATCAACATCCCAAGGGCGAGGGCCGCGCTGAGGCTCCAGGCGAGAGAGACCCTCCTCGAAAAATGGAGCGATCAGCTCACCGATCCACGGCTGAGCGGGAGGAGGGTCAGAGAGGCCGTCCAGCCGTTCCTAAAAGAATGGATAGAGGGAAGGAGGGCACGCGGACTGTCCTTCCGCACGGCACAGGTGCTGACGAGGCACGGGTGCTTTGGTCAGTACCTGTGTGAAGTCGTGGGGAAGGAGCGCACCACGCGCTGCCACCACTGCCCGGAGGGGCGGACACGGCGCAGCACACGCTGGAATTTTGTCCGGCGTGGGAAAGGCTGCGTCGTGCCTTCCGGGAAAGCATAAGAAACGACCTCTCCCTCCCGGCCATAATTGCCGCGGCAATGGGACCGGAGGGAGGGGAAAAATGGGATGCCTTTACCTCCTTCTGTGAACAAGTAATGACACAGAAGGAGGAGGCGGAGAGGATAAGGAAGGGGAAGTCGCGCCCCCTCCCTCAGAAGAAGAGAGCGGCGATAGGCCGCCAAGAAGGCCACGACTGCAACCGCAGAGGAGAGCACGCCGCCAGCGTCGCGGCGGCGCGCGCAACAGGGAGGCCCCTCCTGGCAGAGAGATCCCGGCCGCGGTTCGGAGGGGATCGAGGAGGACTGCTGTCTCACCTCCTCCCCAGACTGGATCCTCCACTGACGAGGAGGACAATGGAGGAGCAGACTTGTCACGATCGGTGCGCCACCGCCGGCGACAACCTCGCCGGGCGTGCCGGGCCGTCGGCAATCAGCCGGACAATTCGTCGTCGGAGACCCAGGGGGGGTGGACACATAAGGCGCCCACTGTTCCCCCTCCTAAAGGGCCCCGCCAGTCTAGGCGGATAGTCGGGGATAAGCAGGACGAGACAGATCGAAATACACCGATCTGTTTCATTCCCACCCTTCTGAAAGAGGGGAGGGAAAAGAAGACACACACCTTTCCTCCGTGTACCTGCTCGCGAACGCACGGAGGACGAGACACGCGGGAGTGCGGATGCATGGGCCGTGAAACCATGTGCCCGCAAGAAAGACCCCCTCCGCGAGGAACGGTGGATTGGAGCTGTGGTCCCTCCAATCGGCCGCATATGAGAAAGCCCAGATGGGCTAGGAGAAGTTATCCTCCCGGAAAGACGTTTAAACAGGCGCGTGCCGGGGGAGCCCAGGAAGAATCATCACGTTTCCCGGAGCTCTCCCAGTTAGGGCACCGTGAGGACCACCGTGGAGTTTTAGCCGGTAAGAATCCGGCATTCCCTTCGTCTTTCACGGAGACGATGGGGTCTTTCCCCTCCCACAATAGGGGGCTATCGGCCGAAGGCCGGTAGTAGAAGATTTCTCCACGTAAAAAAAAAGGAGTCTGGCTAGCTTCGGGTACCCAGACTCCAACGGCCGGTAGGGTTTGGCGGCCCTGACTTCAATCGCCCGGTCGGCCGGGACCGTTAGGGAGGAGTTTCTACTCCTCCCACCGGCCTAGAGGAAGGAAAACCTCGATAAAAAACCACGGGGTTTTTGGGGTGGGTGGCTCCCTCTCTCATTGCACGCCGGTGCTCCGGCAAGGTGAGAAATTCGGCCGTAAGGCCAAGGGGGGGATGTGAGGGAGGGTTGTCTCCGTTCCCGAGGTGGGCAGGGATGCCGTCTCACCGAGGGAACGGGAAGACCTCCTCTCCTTCGAGAGAGGAGGTAACACTCTTTCAGCCGGCCCAGTACGTGGTGCTGGGCCGGATGGAGGAGAGGCCCACATCGGCGGCTTGCACACCAGGGACGTGGCCCCACGGTGCCTCTGGTGCGGAGGGTCGCCTGGGCTGCTCGGACGTATTCCGAGGTCGGGGCCAAGCGACCTGGGTGGGAGAAACCCGTCGGGCCGCTCGGACATTTTCCGAGGTCGGGGCCGGCAAGTCTAACCGCCGGGTGCAAAAGACCAGCGGCGCGCGGGGACTTCGGTGGTCGGGGATCGCTTCCCTCCCGAACCCAGCCATCGGAGTTGTGGAAGGGTCACCGGTGCGGAGGCCATCTCGGCCGGTGACCCAACACGGTATGCTGGTCGCCACGGCGGGCAAGGCCTTGGGTGGGGTGCGACACCCTTTTCTTTTACATGGGGAAATCTTTTATCACTGGGATCCCGGGCCAAAGCCCGGTTTATCCAGTGACCCCTCCGAAGAGGGAAAGACCTACCCCGCCCTCCGGGAAGGAACGGGAGGGAGTGTGGGATTCCACGCACGCCGCACTCGAGTGCGACGCACGCAGCCTGTCCAATAAAAACCCATGAGTGTCCAACTGGGCACCTATAGGGGAACACCCGGGAACGATGTCTAGTAATACTTCCGGGTGTCCCCCAGTGCCATGGCCTAGCTTGGCCTTCGCCTCAGAGCCGGGGCTCTAGGGCTCTCTGACGAGCCTTGATCTAATTGTGGCAGGGTGTGGACACTACCCACCCCGCCACCTCTCCCAAGCTTTCGGGAGGTATGACCGACGACCTGGATTCCCGGCCAGGACGCCAGTCTCCCTTCTCCCATATCCCCTCTATGTCGGGAAAGGGGCATAGGGGTGCTGAACCGCACCACCACGCTATTATGCGCGGTTTGTAGATCGGGGATTAGTGTCCCCGGAGTGGGCGAAGGGCCCACAGATATCGCATTTCGGAGAGGGTCCGTTTAAGCCGAGGGAAGAACTATCCCCCGACGGACCCTCTCCGCCTCCTCTTTGGCGGACATTACCTGACTACAGAAAGTCAGGAAGCCGAAGCTCCCGGTAGGGAGGCGGGAGGCGGACTTCTCTCTAGTCCTCGGAGCCCGTCCCCCTTCCTCCCCTCCTATTGTGCCCCACGTAGGGCGCATCCGGGGCACCGTTGTGAGGCCGTAGTCGTCCCCGCCACTCTTCTGGCGGCGGCGACACTCTTGGTGGTCGCCTCGGTGTCCATTCCTCTCCTCCCTCCTCCTCTCTGTCGGTCGGAGAGAGACGTACTTCCCCCCTCCTGATCCTCTCGCTCGCCTCCTTCTGCGACATTACACTGCCGCAGAAGGAAACGAACGCTTTCCAATTCTCCTCCCTCCCGACCATTGCTGCCACAACGGCCGGGTGGGAGAGATCCTGCCTATGGTGTCTGTAAGGACACGGCGTTGTTGAGCCCACGCTGGACAATGTGCCAGCGTGTGCTCAGCCGTGTCCCTTTCCTCGTTGCAATGGTGGCACTTGGTAGTGGCTTCCTTCCCTATGCGGTGCAGGTACGAGCCGAAGCACCCATGGCCCGTCAATACCTGCACCGCATGGTACGTCAACCCGCGTCTTCTCCTGCATTCTAACCATTCCTCAAGGTTAGGTTGGACAGCATCGACGGTCCTCCTGTCCGGCAAGGCCGGGTTGGACAGATAATCCTTCCAGGCATCCAAGAGGACCGTCTTTTCCTGGGCTGTAAATGCTCTACGGATCCTGTCCGGGATTTTGGTCACCCCCGGATTATTTGCTCGCAGCCTTCTCACACCCTCGTAAACGTTGGCGTGTTGACGGGCTGCAAGCTCCAGGGGTGGTAGCCCGGCCAGGACCGTTGCGGCCGCGTGCGACACGGTGCGATACGCTCGTGACGCCCTTAGAGCTACCACGCGCTGAATTCGGTGCAAGTGTGCCTTGATGCGCGTGGAGCCCTCCGCCGCTTTGGCCCACACAGGGGCGCCATATAACGCCACAGCGTGCACCGTGTTCGCGTAGAGCCGGCGAGCACGTTCGCTCGCCCCCCCCCCCCCCAGGTTGGGCATTAGCCTGGCAAAGCTATTTGCCACACCCATAGCCCTGGGAGCTAGGCGAGCAAAGTGCTCGCCGAAGCTCCAGGTGCCGTCCAACCAGAGGCCCAGCACTTTCAGCTGGGCCTCTACGGAGACGCGGGTCCCCTCCACTAAGATGTGGGCCCTGGGCGGCTTCCCCTTGGACTTGCCGTAGAAGAACGCGGCTTGCGTCTTCTGGGGAGCCACCCTAAGGCCCAGTCTCTTTATAGCAGCCACCACCTGTGCCACCGCAACGTTGGCCAGGCGTATTGCCTCATCCCAGGTGTCGCCTCCACCCCCAGGAATGTGTCGTCGGCGAATGCGTTTAGCCAACATCCCGGGGGCAGGGCGGCACGCAGCACGGCGTCATATCCAAGGTTCCACAGGAGTGGCCCGAGGACCGACCCCTGCGGAACCCCACGCACAACCAACTTCACCCTCAGCGTACCGCTGCTGTCAGTGTATAACAGCTTTCTATCCCGAAGATAGTCGTATATGGCGGCCACCAGGTATTGCGGGACTCCGTGGTGTTCAAGAGCCCCCCCCTGATGACCGGCCAGGGCAGGGTGTTGAAGGCATTCGCTATGTCGAATGACACGCCGAGTAACACCCCGCCCTACCTCGCTGCGGCCTCCGAGAGTAGTCGAATACGCTCTATCGCGTCGACTGTTGACTTCCCCTCTCGGAAGCCGTACTGGTCCGGCGAGAGGTCCGGACCAGTCCGGGATAGGTGCCGGACGAGGCGGTTAGCGAGAATTCTCTTGTAGATCTTGCCCACCTCGTCCAGCAAGCAAATCGGGCAGTACGCCGAGGGTGACGACGCCGGCTTTCCTGCCTTTGGGATGAGGACTAGCCTGGCCCTCTTCCACTGCTGGGGGAACCGGCCCTCTCTGAGGCCTCTAGTGAAAATCTGTCTAAGTGCCCCGGCCAGCTCCCCCATGGCCAAGGACCATGCCTTTCCTGGGATTCCATCCGGACCCGGAACCTTCCCCTTCTTTAGCCGTTGTACGGCCTCCTCTAGCTTCTCGGCCTGGACCACGAGTTCGTCGCTCCACTCCGTTGGTGTTGGAGCGGGGCCGCCCACAATTCTCTTCTCCGGATCGTCCGGAAAGAAGGTGTCGACGGCCTCCTCTAAGAACTCGGGGTCCAAGGCCTCCGTCATTGAGGGCGTCCAAGGCCTGAGCTTGTTCAGGACTATCTTATATGGACGCCCCCAGGGCTCCTCGTCCAGGGTTCGGAGGAGTTCGACCCAGGCTCGGTCCTTGGCCTTTTTGATGGCTAGGGAGAGGGACCGCTTGGCAGCGCGGTACGCCTCTCCCGCCTCCTCTAGGCGGCGTGGCTGCTGGGCCCTCCTGGCCCTAAGCCACGCTCGCCTAGCTACAGAGGACAGAGGAGTGCCTTAGGTCGGCGATCTCCCCTGTCCATCAATACGCCGCCCTCCGAGGACAAGGCTTGGCCCGGGGCATGCCGACGTCACACGCCGTTGTCATTAAGCCCCGGAGCCAAAGTGCTGCCTCATCCACGTCCCCGAGCATTTCCGAGGGGAGAGCGGCGTTCGACCCCCACGTCAGCACCTTTAGTGCTGCCTCGAATAAATCGGGGTCCATCTTACTCAGCGATCATCCGGGGGAGCTGCCTTCCAGCTCCCTGCGGCGGGCCGTTTCCTCCGGGGGGGAGTGATCGAGAGACGCATCTCGAGATAACGGTGATCCGAATAGGTCTCGACGTCCTCAACCACCCTCCACCCAGAGATAATGTGCACGGCAAGGGGGCTGGCCATCGTAAGGTCAACAATGGAGCCTTCTTCTGCCGCACACAGGTCTAGACTGTGCCGGTGTTGACCATGCACAGCCCAAGGCCCGCCGCCCATCCTTCTAGGGATCTGCCCCTCGCATTCGTGACCGGGGAATTCCAGAGCGCCGACTTGGCGTTGAAGTCCCCGGCCACGACGACTGGCTTGGGCAGATTCCCCGAGACGCAGCACCCCAGATCGCTGAGAAATCCCTCAAATTGGGCCTGCGTGGCACTGGGTGACATGTATACACCTATCACGGCCACGCGGCCCCACCTAACGGCCACAAACCCGTCTCCCCATGCCAAACGTGCGAAGGGGGCGGGCCTGGCCGTCGCCCTCCAAACGATGGCCGCCAAGCCGCACCTGCTGACCGCCCAGTGCGGGTGGTTCCTCCGCGGTCAGTACGGCTCGGCGATCACACCCAAGCCGCTGTCGTGCTCGGCCATGTATTGGATGAAAAGGTACTGGGCCGCACGACCGTGGTTGAGGTTGTCTTGGGTGAGCTCTGGGACATTACAGATTGTAATTCCCAGAGGCCTCCTCCTCCTTCCCTACCTCGCTCGGAGCTCCTGTAGGTGGGGCGACCTCAGCCCCACCCTCATTCCTCTTTTCCCTCCCTTAACGCTGGGGAAGGGGGGTTTCCTCCTCCCCTCCGCTTAGTGTCTCCTCGACTGCCCTTTTCCTGGCGGGCAGTCTGGTCTCAGTCCCGCCTTGGCTGACTACGGTCATGTTTAAGTTGACCTCTGCGATGTCGGCCACCTTTGGTCCCAACGGTGGATTAGGGGTCTCCTCCGCTACCTTCATCCTTTCGGTTCGGGGGGTGGAGGTATTGGCCTAGCTTTGCCAGGCCTGCTCTTGCGGCGAGCAGGCTGGCAGGCCCGGCTTCCGGCTCTGTGCTCAGCCGGCCGGCCGAGGTCGGCGCAAACGGGGCAACGGGGCTTGGCAGTGCACTTGCGTGCTTTATGGCTCTCGCCCCCACATCGATAGCACCGAGTGCTCCTGTCCGCGTCGTTCGGGCAAGCAGCGCGGACATGACCTCTCTCCAAGCATTTGAAGCATTGGAGGGGTCTGCTTTCTAGCAGTTGCACTCGGGCGCTGTACCACCCGAGCTTGATCCTGCCTTTATCGGCCACTATGATGTTGGCAGCGGCCAGTGGGCATTTGACCCATAATGTTTTTAGCCCTTTAGGGCCCCTACCGAACTGGCCAATTTGGATGTCATCCACCCGGCAGGACCCCTTCACTGCGAGGGCGTGTTTTATCTCCTTGCCCGACAGGGAGTCCTCGATGTCCAACAATTGAAGCTCCGCTGTTTTGATTGGCCGGGAGACTTTTACACCCTCCCTGCCCTCGAACAACGCCGCCATCCTGCTCGCGAGAGCATCCGCCTTGGCGGCGTTGTCAGGGCCAGGGACCTCAATGATTAAGGCCCCGGTCTGGGCTCTTTTGGGTCTGAGGTTGCCCTCGATCCCCAAGTCCCCAATAGGGATTTTTTCCCTGGCTTCTCTGAGGAGTTCCGAATACTCCCCCCCCCCCCGACGCTAGTGACCGTAATAGCCGCCGTACGTGGCGGTTTTTTGGCCTTTATAGTCTTGATCGTGCCAAAGGTTTGTCCAGCTGGGGGGGGGGGGCGGTTTTGTCGCCTTCTTGGCCTTCTTGGCAGCCGGGGAAGTGCTGGTGCCACTTTCTGTTTTCCTCATCTCGGCTGCTTTTTCTTTCCTCCTCTCCTTCCTCTTCGCACTCTTGCTCTTGATGAGCACGAAAGAGGTGTCGTCCTGGGTCCCGGTAATGGAAGGAACAGCGAGGAGCTTCGCATCGCTGCTCTTGACCTTGGCCGTGGCGCTGTAGGTCGTCCTGGTGCCCTGCCCTTGCGACCGCACGCCAAGGTCGCGATCTCCGTGGACGCCCGACAGCTCCAAATTAAGATTCACAGGTCGTCGGAGAGAGCAGTGGAGTTGCTGACCGGGCGAAGCAGAATCCACAACGCCGTCGAAGACGGCGTCACCTATTAAATCACCCGCGAAGCAGGTAGGTCGTGACCTACCTGCGCGTGGCGTGCCACGCCCGAATACCTCCCGCAGGCAAACGACAGCGAAGGCGCGGCGGTGGCAGATCCCGCGGTGCGGGAGACCGGCGGAGCAGCGATGTCAGCGGACATCGCGACCGATAAGGGGAGCGTGTGCCCGACAATACCGACCGTGGGCCAGATACGCGAAGACGATGCCAACGCGCGACAAGCGTTACCGTCCGTGGATGCACCGATACCGATTGGGCTCGACGCGATACATAGCGCACTCGCGCCTATGGAGACGAGTCTGGCGTCGATTCGAGGCGCTGACAGTGGCGCCATTGAGGAGGCACACGAGCGGAGGACGTCGCAGAACGGGAGCACGGAGGATGACTCCCGGACTACGGAGAGTTTCCGAAGTCCATCGAGCTGTGATGGCTCCGTGTATTATTTCCAGTAACGGGAGGCAAGGCCCCGTTACCACATAGGTTTAAGGAGCGCTCCAAGGATGGGCAATGTTAATAGATAATCACATATATATAGACCCCCATCCGGGCCAAACGTAACATGTAAGTTTACACCAACCACCGATAATTTTCTTTGTTTAGTTTTGGCTCAAGCGCGAATAGGTTTAGTTTAGTTTGTTGCGCGCATCGGTGGATCGCGCGCGTACGACAATTGCATGAGCCACACACAATCTTCAAACAGCGAGCGCCCGCGACGCGCTCGGAAAGCATGAGAAGCACGGCGAGCAGGACGCGGTAAAGATATAGAGACGTGTCCGCGAAAATTGACACCGCGCCGTTGAGCGGTGCTGATAATCCAGCGACGACGGGAACCTGAAAATAAAGGAGAATTAGTAAAATTAGTGACATTCGTAGAATATATACTTACCTTCTCGGTGTATGAAGGTTAAACCGAGTGGCGACCGTGAAAAGGAGAATTATCCTAAAGATTACACATCCCATATCCGGTGTCCGGTTACACCCTCCCACCGTTTTGACCTCGGTTGTTGGAGTCTTGACTGTGTTAGTAGCAGCTGTCGGAGTCTTGTTTTTTGACTTGGCTGCTACTGGCTCCTTCGCCCTCTTAGCCATGCCCGCATTCCCCTTGTTTCTGCCCTTCTTTGGGTTCTGGGGCTGGGGTTGGCCCTTAATGGCGGGGGCGGCTGTTTGGGACCGGCTGGGTAGTGGGGGCCAGTCCTTTCCATCCTTGTTAGAGAGGGAGGAGTGGGTATCCTTGAGCATCGCTGCTACCTTGGATAAGATCCTCTCCTCCATCGATTCCTCCTTTGTGGCCTTCGGTGCGACCGCAGGCTCCAGGACCTTAGATTCCCCATTCACGGGAGGTCTCCGAACCGCCGGGATGCCCTCTGCCTCCATCTGTTGGAGCATCGCAATCCTCTTCGCCTCGGACTGCTCTTGTTCCCTCCTTAGTTGCTCCTCTTCCTCGTCCTCCGAGGAGAGGTCCTTGAGCGGCGCCGAACTCCTGATCCGTCCGCTCTTCCTCACCGTAATTGGTGGATCAGAGCGGGGGGGGGGCGAGGCGGGCCTTGGAGGCTCTTCATCCACCATCATCTTGTCGCTGTCGGCGTGGGATTTGAGCAGTTGTTGTACTTGCTCCTCCAGCCTCGCATTACGGTCCCTTAGTTCGGAGATTTCCGCTCGGAGAGTCTCAATCTCCACGTCTCTTGAGATGCCTTCATCGCCGCCGCCCATCCTTTTTGCAAGGTGGGTTATGGCTGCGGTTATCGTTGCGGCCGCTTCGTTGTGGCATTTCTTGTCTAGGCTCCTGAGGTTACGCGTGGTCGAGTTAACCTTATCGATCGATCTTACAGCCTCGATGATCCGATTGGGAAGGTCGAGGCTCGGGGCCTGCGCAAGCTCGGCCAACCGTTTCCTCTCGGCTTTCAGCCTGTTTTTTGAGAGATCGGCAGCAACTGACGGATCATCCAGTTCTTGGATCTGCCGCTCCTCCCGCTCTCTCTCCCTCCTAGCTTTCTCGAGTTTGCGCTCCTCGTAGGCACCCGTGGTGATTGGCCTGCCTCTTCCGCGAGTAGGAACTGGTAGAAGAGAGCGTTTAGCTCTCGGGTCCGCTCTCCCATCCCCACTCGTTGACTCGTGCAAGGAGAGGGACATGACGTCCGTTCCATCATCTTCGTCGGAATCCCTCCTAGTTGAGGAGCCTGCCACAGGCTCCTCTAACTTCTCCTCGCCCAACCTTTGTAGACGCATGATAGGCTGGGATTGAAAGGAGAACCGCTCTAGAGAGTCCTCGCTGTCCAGTTCCCTTCGCCTGTCGTGTTCCCCCTGCCACGCCTCCTTCTTACTCCGTGGCCCTACAAGGGCCTTTGAATGGGTCCGAGTAAGGGAGCGCGACGACCGCCGTTGCAGACCATCACTTGCGACGCTATCAGCGTCGCCCACGCCTCTACCACTTCTCTTCTGAGCGATAGCCAGTTCGGCCGCTGCGCTCGCCCGCAACGCAGCGACTGGCCCGTCGTCAGATGACGACACGGGGAAGGCCGGGACAATACCCCTCCTGCGCCGGTCCCTGGGCGTCCGATCGCCTTGGGACGGTAATTTCTCCCTTTTTGTATCGCTTATTTTCATGTATGTTACAGATGGTTTGTTTTCGGGGTGGCCTTCCCCTAGGCTGGTTGCCTTCACCAGGCTAACGAGCCCAGCCTGCCCGAGCTCAGGTGTCCCCGGGTTCGCCAAACCCGTATCGAGAACGCCCCCCACGAGTTTTCCCGGAGGCCGCCCCCGACCCTTGAGGCACCGCCCGCCAGTCGACACCAGCAGGAGAGACCCCACCCCCCCGCCCACGCACGACGAGGGAAGCCGGCCGAGCCGAGGCTCGATCCCAGCCCCGGCCGAGCAGTGCTCGATCGCGGAACCCGCCGCACGCGAGAGGAGGAGAAACACAGCCCCACCGCCAGCGCCACCAGCGGGCAACTCTGCGCGCCGTCTGCCCCTACGTCCGACGGCCAGACCCCCCGGCCCCGACCTCAGAATACGTTCGAGCGGCCCGGGGACGACCCTCCACACAGGCGGCATCGTGGGGTCACACCCCTGGCGTGCAAGCCACCTGTGTGGGCTTCCTCTCTACTCGACCCCGCACCGCGTACGGGGCCGGAGGTAGAGAAGGGAGCCCCCCACCCCCTCCTGCCGGAGCACCGGCGTGCAATGGAGGAGAAAAAGGGGGGCCTTCCGGCTTCCCTCGGCGGGGCAACATCCCTGCCCGCCTCGGGCACCGAGACCCCCTCCCCATCTTACCCTGGCTCGGCGATGAGGGCAAGCCCCCGTCTAACGGTCCCGGCCGACCGGGCGATTGAAGTCAGGGTCGCCAACCCCTACCGGATGTTGGAGTCTGGGTGGCCGAAGCCAGACCCAGACTTCTAGCGGGGCAGCCGGTCCCTCGGTTTTCTGTCAGGGTTTTCCCTCCCTTAGGACGGTTGGGAGAGCAAAGGCTTCTACCCTCACAGCTCCGTCCAAGCCGGGCGGACTTTTTATAGAGGCCGCCTACCTCGCGAGTCCTGAGAAGGATTTTCCGGTCCAGGACAGCCACGA
The DNA here is from genome assembly GCA_035220575.1 of Temnothorax rugatulus. Taxonomy (NCBI): domain Eukaryota; kingdom Metazoa; phylum Arthropoda; class Insecta; order Hymenoptera; family Formicidae; genus Temnothorax; species Temnothorax rugatulus. The sequence continues at coordinate 96,479 of JASTWL010000593.1, forward strand.
GGACTGCCCTGGGTTACGGTACTGCTGTGCTCGGGCACTCCGGGTTCGCAAAACCCGTACCACTTGGTCCCCGCCGGCCCAGAGGGTCCGGACGAGTCCCAAATGGCCCCTGGAGGGGGGTGCGACACCCTTGGCCCCAACCGTCCGTGGGGCCTCCCGCGTGGCGGCACCCGCTGCGGAGTTCCGGGAGTCGGAGCCCGGGACCCCCCGAAAGCCGGTGGGCGATTCTTCGCCTATGGGCGCGTAGGGGGCAGGACCCAGTGCCCCCAATGTTCATTTCCGGGGGCCCGCGGGAATGGGTGACTCCTCAGGTGAGTTCACCGGGGCACGGTCGATCGGGAGCAATTCTGGTCGGCCGTGGAGCGCGTCCGGCCACCCGCATAAAGACCGCAGCGGGGAGTGGGTTTTAAAACAGAAATGGATCCTTTAGTTATTATAAACGACGAAGAGAAGGCGATGGCGGAGATGGCGAGAGTAAATCTCCCCGTCGTTTCTGTGGTCACCCCCACGGAAGCGAGTGACACGCGCAAGTCCACCAGGACCGTCAAACAATCGGTCGGCGGACCAAAGAGCGCCAAGGAGAAAAAGAAGGCTTCGAGATCCCAGTAGAACACCACCCCTGGATCTCAAGAGAGCCAGGCAGGACCGAGTGGTGCGCAGGATGCAGTCTTCGCCACCCCCGCTCCCAAAGGGAGGTCTAAGTATAACCGGCAAATGGCCAGATGAGACGAGGCTTTGGAAGAGGCCGGGTTCAAGCCGCTGAGGTCGAAATCCGCTTCTCAAGACTCATGGATGTCCGAGGACTCGATCGAGCGGGTGGACTCGGACTCTGACAAGTCGGACGATGGCCCTGATGGAAAGTTCTGGGCTGACAAGAACACCACCAGGAAGCAGGCCTATCACTACCGGAGATTACGAGGTGAAGAAGGCAGTGATGGCAAGGAAGGAGCGGAAGAAAAAAGAAAAGAGGATTCGGGAGCTAACGGACCCGTCGGTGGCTCCTAATCTCTCAAAAAACCGGAAAATTAAAGAGCGAGAAATGCTCGAGGAGCTAAGTATGGCTCCCACTGTTGATCTTCCGAGGAGGATTCTGGAGGCTACCAGGGTGGTGGACAAGGTTTGCACCACCGCTGGTAAGCTTAGTGGTAAGGACAAAGGCCACTTGAACGAAGCAGCCGCGACTATTACGGCGGCTGTAACTCAAATGGTCAGCTGCATGGAAAGAGACAACCAGACGGGCAGAGATGTGGAGCTCGAAGAGCTCCCCACCCAGATAGCCGCACTCCGGAAAAAGAACCAAAAACTCCGTGAGAAGACGAAGAGCTTAATGAGGGCACTCAGCCTCAGGGTAGAAGAACCCATGGAGACTGACGAAGCGCCTCGCAATCTCCGCTTAGACTTACCGGTAGTCGGCAAGCGCGGGAAGAAAGGAAAGGCCAGGCAAATTCTGGACGACTCCTCAGACGACGAGGAGAAGGAAGCGGCTGCAGCTGAAGCCAGGAGACTTGAGATCCTGGCTTCAATCGAAAGTGAAGATATGCCGCCGGTTTATAGGCCTCCCGTGGGAGGGCAGGGGGCAGTATTACTAGAGGCGGCAGTTCCGCCGAAGGTTGCACCTCTGGTAGAGGAGACACGTCTCCTCCAGGCGGACAATCCGAGCCCGCCGAGCACGCCGCCGGAACAGTAGGTGGAAGAAAGGATTTGGAGCACCCTCTCCAATAAAGTGGAGACGATGTTCGAAACCCTGCTGGCGAGGCTTGGGCACACTACTCTGGTGAAACCAAACCAAAACGCTAAGAAGGAGAAGGGAGTTGCGGGATAAGGGCAACAAGAAGGAGTCGGAGGGAGTCCCTGCTAGACACAAAGGGATTAAGGAGAAGAAGGGGACTACACTAAAGCCAGTTCCCACATCTGGCCCGGCAGGTACCCCTGCAAAGAAGCCGGTTCCCACGTCCGGGCCAGCAGGTACCGTGGCCAAGGTAGACAAAGCCTTGAAGAACAAGGCTATTCTCGTCCCCCTTCCTTCCACGAGTGTTGCCGAAGCTCAGGCAGAAACCTGGTCCACGGTGGTCAAGAGGGGAAAGAAGGGGCAGAGTGACAAGACGTCCCCGGCTAACAAGCCGGTCGGCGGTGGTAAGAAAGGTCTTGCACCACCGAAGGCCACCAAAGCCGTGTCCACTAAGGCGACGTCCACTAAGACTGCCAATAACGGGGCCGGCAAGGACGGCGCAACAGGGAAGAGAAAGCTGCCACGCACAGCAGCGGTGACGATCACCACCGCGAGTGATAATTGCGACGAGCTAATGAAGGAGGCTCGGCGCAAAATTTCGCTGAGGGAGCTCGGCATCGAGGGAGCCCTTTTTTTTAACGTGGGTAAAATCTTCTACTACTAGAATCTCCACGGAGTTGCAGTGGCAACCAGTCATGGGGTCAGGTCAGGGAGCGCCTTTACGGGCAACCAGTCACTGACCCCAATCGGGGAGCGCCGTTACCCCTCCGGGATTTCAACCAGTAGCCCCCCTGTTCGGGGGAAAGACCCCCCGCCCCCGGGGTGGGGCGAGGGAGTGGCGGATTCTAAGCGCACGCATCCCGATTACGAGGGCCGCACCAAGGAGGCCGTAGCCCCCATGTGCCATGCCCCCAAGAAATACGCGCACGCAGCCTACCGGCTAAAACCTACGAATGACCCTAACACCGTGCAGTGCTGGGGAGGCCCCGGGAAACGCGATAATCACATCCATGGGCCTCACCGCACCGCGCCCTTTTCGGGCGCGCGCAATCCTAATTTGTGACAGATGAGTGCCACCACCCTCATCCGCCACCCCTCCCTCCGGGGTTGCTTGCGCAGCGGACGAGCGGCTCTCCCCGACCGCTCGCCCGCCCCCCCGGGTGAGGAAGGGAGGAGGTCGGGCCCTACGAGAAGGACCCTCTCCTCCCTCCCTCGCGCCTTTTTAGGGGCAGGCGGGTTCCGCGACCCCGAGGTGAGGCCTGAACCTTCCCCGGGACTCGGCCCCCTGCCATCGCGGGCCGAGGGGAGCACCCGTGGCGGAGACCCCGTGGGGAATCCGCCCGACCCCCCCCCCCCGACCCACTCCCTCCACCGACCTGCTCGGCACAAAGTGGACGGCAGGGGGGCAGATTTCCGTCCACCCCCGTGCCGCCCCACCCCTCCACCCCGAACACCCCCCCCCCCGCTGAGATGCCAAAAACCCCTGGGGGGGGAAGGAGAATACCCCCGTCGGAGGGCAGTCCTCCCCCGTTTCCGTTGTTCACTCCTCCTCTATTCTTGACGGCCGGGGATTTCTACAGCGCATCCCTCCTCCCGGATGGGGAGGAGGGAGCCAAAGCAGGGAAAGGGGGTTTTCCCCGGCCTACTCCTCGTCATTTGAGGGCAGAGGGACGGCTTCTCGCCTCCTTACCCTCTCGTCCGCCTCCTTCCGTGACATAACTTTGCCACAGAAGAAGGCGAACGCCCCCCAATTCTCTCTTCCGGCCTTTCCCGTCCGAGTCGCGGCCGCGATGACCGCCGGGAGGGAGAGGTCCCCTCCTATCTGTGCCCGGAGGGCACGGCGCTCTTCCGCTCACGCTGGACAGAACTCCAGCGTGTGTCCGCCTCCTCCGGGCAATGCCAGCAGCGCGTGGTGCGCTCCTTCCCGATACGGTGCAGGTAGCGGCCAAAGCACCCGTGGCCCGTTACCACCTGCACCGCGTGGAAGGAAAAATGTCTTCGCTTGTTTCCTTCCACCCACTCCTCCAGTACCGGCTGGACAGCCCGGACGACCCTCTTCCCCCACTCACAACGGAAATCCGCCAGCCACTCTTTTCAGCGGCGGATGAGGGTCGTCCTTGCTTCGATCTTCAGCGCCTTCTTAGCTCTCGGCGGGACTTCCCCAGCTCCCCGCGAATCTCGCGTATCTGGTCGTACGTCTTGCCGTACGACCTCGCCAGCAAATGTGCCGGGGGAATTCCCGCGAGGGCAGTCGCCCCCACGTGGGCGACGGTCCTGTACGCTCTGGAGGCCCTCACAGCGATAATTCGCTGCGCGGCCACCATCATCCTCCTTAGGCGGGAGGACTCTCCCACCTTTTTCCACCAGACTGGTGCTGCGTACATCAGTACTAAGTGGACCGTCGCCGTGTAGAGGCGACGCATGCGCCCCCCGCCGGCCCCGCCAAGGTTGGGCAACAGCCGAGACAGGTTGTTAGCCACCTGCTTGGCCATTGGGACCACGCGGGCAACGTGTTCGCCGAAGTCTCGCTCGCTGTCCAGCCACATCCCCAGGTACTTCAACTGGGGAGTGATCGGGATTTTCGTTCCTCCTATTCGGAGACTGAGCCTCTCTGGCGGTGGGCCCCGCTTAAACTCCCCCCTCTTGTCGAAGAAGAGGGTCGCTTGTGTTTTTTGCGGGGCCACCTTCAGGCTCAACCTCTCGATGGAGCGCACCACGCTCGCTGCTGCTACGTTGGCCAGCCTATACAGCTCCTGCCACCCCTCCCCGCTGACTCCCAGGTATACATCGTCCGCGTATTTCGAGAGCCAGCACTCACTGGGGAGAGGTGTCCCGAGGACCAGATTGTATCCAATGATCCACAATAGGGGTCCTAAGATGGACCCCTGCGGGACCGGTAGTTACACAGGCCGGTCGCGAATTTTCTTTTGGCTCGAAATTATTTCCTTTTGTTTGATTAGCGCGTGATGCGACCGAGCTAAGACGCTAGAGCCACACGTAATCTTCAGTTTCGCGGGGTAATTCCGCGCACGCGCGACGCGAGAAACGGTTAGAGATCGCGCACGAGAAAGACCGAGCCGGGATTCGGAAATTCGCAAACGGGCGAATATATCCGAAAGGCAGTGGCATATGCCGATGGCGGAGCCTCCCCTGAACGGGCATATCCCGTCGGCGCCGCGATCCGAACGGCAGTTCGTGAAATTTGAAAACTCACGAACGAACGGCGCCGAACGAAAAACATGGCCATGTGCCAGCAGTCAAGGCCCCCCGGAGCAGGCATATGCAATCGGCATGTCGATACGACCGACGGGTAGGGAGTTTCGGAAATTCCCAAACGGGCAGCGCGGCGCGCAAAATAGGGGCATGTGCCGACAGCAGAGGTCACCCAGAGCAGGCATATGCGATCGGCAGTGCGATACGACCGATAGTTAGGGAGATCGGAAAAATCTCAAACGGGCAGCGTGGCGCGCAAAATAGGTACATGTGCCGACATCAGGGGTCACTCAGAGCAGGCATATGCGATCGGCGTGGCGATCCGACCGGTGGTTCGGGAAATCGGTAACCACGGGTCGGACACAGGAATTTATGGCGAATGCGCAATCAGCGGGACCTGGTACACAGGCATGTCGGGTCGGCGCCGAGCTCCGACCGAGGGAACGCGAGATGGCCAGCTGTCGGGAATCTCGGTACCTGGGGGTCCGCCACAGGAACCGAGCGCGTCAATGGGCCGAGTAGGATGTGGAGAGCCGGCATATCGGGTCGGCGCCAACGGCGGCCATGTCGCGGGTCACCCGGACATCCTCCACGGGGAGGTCACCCGGGAGGGTCATTCGTAACGTAAGACGAGTCGTGCGCACGGGTCGGCGTCGTCGGCAGACGCACGGTTAAAATTGTGAAAACCTGGTGCAGCGGTGCCAGGAGAGCGCACCTCCGCAAACGCGAAACCCGTGGAATTTTCCACGGGAACGTTCTAGAACGTTCGCACGGGAAACCACGTGGTGGGGAGAAAGAGAAAGCCGGTACGAACAGGCACTGCGGCGTAGTAGGTCCGCAGAGTGGGGGTAGAGCGCAATGGTGGGGAGGCCGAGAGCGACCCGCCGCTCGAGGCAGTCTGTCGTGGATCGTCTGAGAGGTATAACATGTCGCGCGTATATGTATCTCGCCGTCGTGTACTTAGCGTATCGCGATCTAAGTCGAGCGCGTAGGCGATACCCGGTCATCCATAAACAACGGCAACGCCCGCGGAAACGCGTAATTCGCTCGTGTGAGATAACGAGGAGGGACTGTGGTCCCCGTAAATGTCTCGTGCGTCGTGCGACGCGAAGGGCGCCTGTGCCCTGCGAAATTCGTGTTGTGCGTGTTGTGCGTAACGATTTTGCGACGCAGGCAATAAATGTGATTGCCTTGTCAACAGCGGCGATCGGCAGTGCGCGAATTCGCAACGTAACATCAAAGGAAACGCGATCACGTGATCATCACGTGAGAGTCAAGGATATCGTAAACGACGCATATTGTTGAATAAATAACGGTGAATGCCCACTCGGTGGGAAACAGTTAAACGGCATTTGAACGAATTTTCCGGAAATTCGAATGATTTCGGAGTCCTTCGTGTGAACATAGCCGTAGCGAGAGGTGTCGGCCATCTTGTGAACGGAGACTCTTAGTGAAGCAATTGTCATGAATGCCACATCAGTGCGACGCGTATAAACGGCATCACGCATTATTATCCGCGATTTAACGGAATTAAGGATTTTTCATGACAGCCTCACCGGAGGTCCCGTGGGCCAGACAACTTGTACGCAGAGGCGTGATCCGGGTTTACGCCTGTGAATGCCTTACCACTGGAAGGTGGAGAGGTGAATCCGCGAGGAATTTTCGGGATTTATTAGAAAATAAGGATTTTTTGTGAAATCGTCCCAAAGCCGATGGGACTCGTGGGAAACCACATATGCCTGTTATACTCGATGCGAATAAACGGCATCCGTCGAGATTTATCGGGATTTAGCAATTTTGCGGCGAGTTCGGGAACATACCCCAGCGGCGATACCAGCGAGTCAGTCTTCTGACAGATGAAGCGCAATTGTGAACCATAACGGCATTTGATGAGAAATACGAATAAATAATTCAGCATTGTTATAAATAAACGAATGAGTGTCAAGTTACTTACCTTTAACTTACCTGTCCAACGGCGATTATCCGGCAGAGTCCCTCGTTGATCCTGGTAGGCGACAATAAGCGATGATCCAGCGGAGAGCGACGGGGATGATCCAGCGGCGACGGGAACCTGAAAATAAAGGAGAATTAGTATAGTTTGACACATTCGGGAAACAGATACTTACCTTCTCGGTGAACATAGGTCAAACCGAGTGGCGACCGTGAAAGGGAATAGTAATATCAACCACTAACAGTCCCAAAACCTACTGTCCGGTCACAACCGCACACTCCATTAATCTGATCCTCAGGACTCCGTCCCGGTCCGTGTAGGACAGTCCTCTGTCCTTGAAGTAATCTCGGACGACCTCGATCAAGTACATAGGGACTCCAAAGTCCAGTAGGGCCTCCATGATCACAGGCCAGGGGAGAGAGTTGAAGGCGTTCGTTACGTCAAACGATACACCCATCACAACTCTCCCCCCGGCGATTTCGGCCTCTGTCTGGGAGAGGACGCGTCTTATAGCGTCAACGGTTGATCTCCCGGCCCGAACTGGTCGTCCGAGAGTCCCTTCTTGCCCCTTTGAGACAAATACTGGACGAGACGTTCGGCGATTATTCGCTCGAATATCTTACCCGCCTCGTCCAGCAGGCACACGGGCCGGTAGGCAGACGGCGAGCCCGTGGGCTTGTCCGCCTTGGGCAGGAGCACCAGGCTGGCCTCCTTCTACTTGCTGGGGGAACGACCGGCGCGCAGGCACGCTGTGAATATTTTGCGCATCCTACCGGTCATTTCCCCCGCGGCCAAGGGCCACGCACGCCCCGGAATCCCGTCAGGGCCAGGAGCTTTGCCCCTCCTGACCCTGCGGAGAACTCTCGACAACTCCTCCTCGCTTACCCCCCATTCTTCCCTCCATTCTGGCTCCGGCATCGTCGGGAACCTGATCTCCCCCCGTTGTCCCGGGGGAAGAGCTTGCCGACGACTTCGTCGACGAATGGGGGGTCCAGCGTCTTGGTGAGTGGGGGCGCCCAGGGCTTCAGCTTGTCCCGAACTAACTTGTATGGGCGCCCCACGGATCCTTCTCTACGTCGTCGAGGAGCTCTTTCCAGGCGCGCTCCTTGGCCACGTATGGCTCGGGAGAGGTCTTGGCGGGCGGCACGCCAAGCCTCCCCAGCCTCTTCCACTGTTGGGCTGCGCCTCCCGGCGCGCGCCTAATCCAGGTCCTCTTGGCACGGACCGAGGAGCGCCTAAGCTCGGCTAACTCTTCGGTTCACCAATAGGCGTGTCTACGAGAAGAGAGAGGGCGAAGTCGAGGCATGGTCACATCACAGACCTTTGTCATTGTCTTGACGAGGCTCTCGACCTCACCGTCTATCTCTCCCTCCTCTATCTCACCTTCCCTCTCCTTCCCCCAATTGAGGGCTAGAACGGCCGCACCGAATCGGTCCAACTTCTTTATGGCCCATCTTCGCTTCTGCCTATTTGCATCGCGGCGGCGGGTGAGCACCTCCGGAAAGGTGGCCCGGACCGTCATCGAGATGACGATGACGATGTAGAGATGATCGGATAAGGTCTCTTGGTCCGTGACCACCCTACAGTCGTGTATCTCGCGGGCAACAGGGGGGGTGGCCCACGTCAGGTCCACCACCGATGTCCCCTGCCGCCGCACACACGTGCTCTCTCGGCCCAAGTTTACCAGACTCAGGCCACGCTTCCGTGACGGCGCCCCTCCAGTTTATCCGCGGGGAACCCCATAACGCTGACTTTGCGTTAAAGTCCCCCGTTATTATGACCCGGCCGGACGAGCAGCCCCGAACGCAATCCTCAAGATCGGACAAAAGTTGCTCGTATTCGGCACGGGTCCAACTCGGAAAGGCGTATACCGCCACCACGGAAATGGGCCCACAGTCCACCATGACGTAACCCACCCCGGCCTTTCTAAAAATGCACGGGGGGGGGACGTCGGTAGAGCCCTCCATGTGATTGCTACGGAGTCCCCGCTATCCTCCACCCAACAGGGGTGATTCCGGGGGATGCGGTAAGGCTCCGCGGCGATCCCCAAACCACACCTGCGCTCTGCCATGGCCTGGCAGATTAAGTCCTGGGCTGCGCGGGCGTGGTTCAGGTTCGACTGGAGGATCCGCAGGGCCATTACATGTGCCCTGGTTCGGGACCCTCCAGTTCTTCCCTCTCTTTATCATTTTGTGGGGTGGTATCCCCCGCGTCCTCCGCATTCTCCATCACAATTGGTGTGAGTTCCTTTTTGTCCGTGTCCGTCGAAAATGGCCCTGGTGGAGGGATCTCCACCTCCATCTCCGCCACTTTGGCGGGCTCCGGCTTTCGGAGGTCTTTCACGACCTCCTTCTTTTTCCTCGGGGGTCTCTGCTCCTTGGGGAGCTCAGGGGCTACTACCCCAGCTATTAATTTACCCCCCTGGGTGACTTTAAACCCCTTCACCTTCACGTCACTGGTCTTCTTAGGCTTTTCATACTTCTTGCCCCCGGCCTTGGACGATTCTTCTCCTGTTTTTACCGCGTTTCCCGCGGTTTTCCCCTTCCTGCCTGTCCTGCATCCTTTACATGCAGGCCCCCCAATCCGGTGTTCATAGGGGAATCCTTTACTGTAGCAGACCACGCAGCGCACCGGGGCCTGGCAGTCACGAGCCGGGTGGCTGTCGTCTCCACACCTGTAGCACGCCCCGGTGCGATCTGCCTCATTTCGGCATGTCGCCCGGGTGTGCCCCATCTCTAAGCACTTAAAACATTGAAGTGGCCTCTTTTCCAGCATAACCACTTTCGCTGGTGACCACCCTAATGTAATTTTCCCCTTCTTTACTAGGCTGTTGGCCGCGGCCAACGGGCATTTCACCACTGTGTTGCACAACCCGTTGGCCATCGTCCTAATCGGTCCAATCACAATATTTGCGATGCCGGTGTTACCTTTCCTCGCCAGGGTTTCGCCGATTTCAGTCTCCTTGACTGATTCCTCAAATCCACTAAGCCTGAGGTCGGCCGTCATCGTCGGGTGGCCGACACTCACCCCTTCTTTACCAGTGAGGGCCTCCGCCATCTTATCGGCCAGGACATCGACTTTTTCGGCGTTGCTCTGCCCGGCGATCTCTAGGCTTATGGCCCCCGTCGCTGTACGCCTTACATTGGGGGGCCTCGTGATTCCGAGGCTCTCCAAGTCAATTTTCCTTCTGACCGTGCCCATATGCTCCGCATATTCGCCTTCTGGGCACGTTAATGTCACCGCTGCCGTTCGCGGTGTTCTCCTCTTTACTTTTTTGTCCTGTTGGGGGGATGGCTGATTCTTGCCTTTACTCCCCAACTTCCCTCCTTGCTCGGGCTTCTTCGCAGCGTTACTCCTCCCGACGCTCTTTTCCGTTTGGTCCCGCGACTGCGCTCGGGTCTGCTTACCCTTCTCCTTTCGTCTCTTAACTTGGGTCCACTCCCCGTCTGTCATGGACCCATTGTCGGCCTGTGTTGCTTCCCTCCTCTGTATCTGAGGGCGCGCTCCTTGCGCAGCCCTCGTGGGAACAGGAGCGGCGGCAGAGCCAGCTTTCCGCCCCAGTACCTGAGACCAGAGCGCGTTTCCAGTCTTTGTGGGAGCGGGCAGTGCTGGCTGCGTTTGCGCCGCGGGCTTCTTCTTTTTCCCGTCTTTATTCTTCCCGGAGTTCTTCTCCGGGACGACAACAGACATCTCCACGTTTGTTGAGGGAGGGGTCATTGCATGTCCCTTTCCTTCCTTCCTCTGTATCTGGGGGATTACTTCACCTATCTTCTTTAGGAGCGTCTCTCCCAGTTTGCCGACCCTCGTCGACACATGTCACCAGCATGGTCGCCAGTCGTGTCTCCATACTAGGGTCATACTCCGCCCTCCTTGCCGGCACTGCAGGGTCTATGACTTTACTTTTCCCCTGCAGGGGAGGCCGGATTGCTGCCGGTAAACCTTCGGCTGCTATCTCCTCCATTACCCTTTCTCTGGAGTTCTCGCTCGTATTTTCCTCCCCTGTCGGCAGTTCCGGTCCCGTCATCGTGTCCGTGTTGGGTCCTGTCCTCTCCTCCCTGTCCCTGTCCTGATCTTCATTGCTCGAGAACGGTGATGTCGAGGGAGGTCTTCTTTTCTTAGTTCCTCTTTCTCTCTTGGCCGATCGCGTTCTATGCGCGCCGTCCCCCTCCCCTTGATACACCTGCATCCGCTCTACCTCGCCTCGCAACGCCTGCAGCTCCTGCTGCGTCTGCAGGTGCTGCGCCTTAATTTCGTGGAGAGCGATCAACTCCTTCTTCTGTGTGGCTATTTTTTCGCGGAGTGCCTCCAGCTCGGCATCACACTCGAGGCCGGTCGCCGGGTCCTCGTATCGCTGTACGAGGAGCGTTAGCGCCGCCTTGATAGTGGCCGCCGACTTATTTAGTCTACCCCTATATACGCCATTCAGCGAACCAGACTTTTCGGTCACTAGATCTATGGCGTTCACGGCTTCCAGTATTGCTGCCGGTAGAACCTCCGCCGGGGCGACACTGAGCTCCTCCATGGCCCTCTTCTCTTCTATCTTCCTGTTATGAGAGAGGTTTGCCGGTACGAGCGCCTCTCTCAGGGCCTTGAATTCCTGGGCCTTTCTTACCAACTCCCTTGACGCTTTCTGCATCTGCTGTAAGTAGTATCCCCCGGTTCCTGCTGGGCGACCCTGACTTCCCTCCTGTCTGGCGCCAACCAGAGACGGACAATATTCCCTTATTTTTAGTTGATCCACCTCCGAGATCGCGCTGGCCAGTATTCCTACGCCCTGTCTGATCTCATCCTCATTGGGTTGCGTTGACCTGTCACCCTCCTGGGCTGCGTCCGAGCCCACAAAGACTACCTCGTCCTCTGACTCGGACTCGGACTCGGGGGTCATGTTTTTGCTGTTCCCCGTCTCCCGTCCGGATCGCGGCCTCGTGTCCGAATCAGAAGAGCTATCATTTCTTCCTCCTCTGTTTGCCCGCTGCTTCGGCTGCTTCTTTTTGCCGCGACTCTGTGACCTTTTCGGCCTGTCGCCCCTCGCAGCTCTATCCCTTCTGGAGGCGTTAGTGCTACCACCTCTCGTGGTCACACCGCTACCTCTGTTCTTCCCCTCCTCGCTCTCCACGCCCGTCTCGTAATTATCTTGATTGTCGTAAGAGATGTCTGCCATAATGGGATTGATCCCGCTCCCCGCTGCGATCTTTATGCGGGTGGCCGGGCGCGCACCACTGCCGACCGGAATTACTCCCGGCCGACCGTGCCCCGGTGTACTCAACTGGGGAGTCCGCCATCCATTCCCTCGAGCCCCCGGAATGTTACATCGGGGGCATTGGGTTCAGCCCTCTACACACTCGTGGGCGAAAATCGCCCACCGGCTTTGGGGGGTCCCGGGCTTTGACTCCCGGGACTCCGCAGCGGGTGCCGCCACGCGGGGGGCCCCACGGACAGATAGGTACCGAGGGTGTCGCACCCCACCCAAGGTCCTGCCCGCCGTAGCGACCAGCGTACATTCCTCAACCCAGGCCAAGGTATCCTCTGCACCTGGGCTGACCTTCTGCTCCGATGACCGGGTTCGGGAGGGATGCAATCCCCGATCACCGGAGCTAACGTACGCGCCGCCGGTCTTTTGCACCCGGCGGCAAGACCCGCCGGCCTTGCAGCCGCACCCTTCAGGGCTGCCAGGGGAGCCAACCGCACACCCGAGCGCGGGGGGCACAGCCGACCCACGAGTGCTCCGGGAGACGAGGGCCGAGGAGCCGACCAAGGGAGGCGAGACGGACGACCTGAGCGACGGGGGGCGAGCACGAGACGAGGACCGCCGGGTAGACGACGGGAGGTACCGACCGCGAATGTCCGTCCACGAGGGCGAGACAGGCGAGCGAGGAAACGCGAGTAGATAATAAGAAGACGTTGTAAAGCAATAAAAGTTAGATATAAGTATATTTGGGATAATAGTATAGATCGATATACATAATGATGACGGGTATTAGATATAAGTACGCGCATAGTAAGTAAGTCGACAAAGTCGCGACGGTAACACAGAGATAGAAGCGCAACGGAGCGATCCGCGAGGTCTGCGAACGCGTCAGATTGAATAATCGCGAAAACGCGGACCAAGCAGATTCGTCGGTAACGGGCAATACGGACGTATTGAGAGTAACGTAATTAAGTTGACCAGAAGATCCGCGACGACGTTGGCGCACTAGGTCGAGAAATCGCGATCGAGACATAATCTCCGGGAAATCGCGATACGGGCGCGTTGAGCGGAGCGTGAACAAGACGCCCATAAGGTCCGCGACGACGTAGGACCACCAGGTCGAAAATTAGCGACCTGGACATAATCGCCGGGAAGTCGCGATACGGGCGCGTCGAAAGGAGCGTAGAACAAGACGCCCATAAGGTCCGCGACGACGTAGGACCACCAGGTCGAAAATTAGCGACCTGGACATAATCGCCGGGAAGTCGCGATACGGGCGCGTTGAGAGGACCGCGAGCAATGCGACCATAAGGTCCGCGACGACGTAGGACTACCAGGTCGAAAACTAGCGACCTGGACATAATCGCCGGGAAGTCGCGATACGGGCGTGTCGAGAGGACCGCGAGCAAGGCGACCATAATGTCCGCGAGAGATCCGACCCGCTAAGTAAACAAAGTAGCGACCGGAAGCGACGGCGGGTCATGCGAGACCCAGTGTGCTTACCGCAGTGACCGAGCGTTCACTGCGAGCGAGCATAGAGCGATTCAACGATGCTTCGACCCGAAATCACATTCCACAAGCGTACGAGACGGAATACGAAAATTGTAATAGCGAACGATTCCGGGGCAAAGCAGCGGTGGGTAATTCACCGAATAATATTCGAGCGCATTCCAGTAACTTCTCGATCGCGAAAGTGCTGGAATGCGAGAGTTGTTATTCGAGAGCGTGCGGCGAAAACACAAAAAACCATGTCGAAGGAATGCGTGGGTAAACATTATCCGAGTCGAGTACCGAGCGAACAAAGGAATCACGTGCGCGAACACGCACAGTCACGACGCCAGCCCATGGTACCGGAAGAGTGGAGACGGGACACCGAGGGGCAGCCAGGCCAGCGAGTCAAGGAGTTGCCCCGAGAGACGATCGCGAACGGACGTGTCGGAGATAGCGTCTCGGGATACACCCGAGGCACTTAGCCGCGCATTCGCCAACATCCGCGATACTTGTACATCGTATCGGACGCGCGTTAAGAACATTGTAGAATCCACGAGTAATGGTCATCGAAACTGTAAGGCCATCCGATACTCAGCGTGTGTGTTACTGTAACTTGATCTAAGAATAAAAGATCATTAGTTTACATATAACAATCTCAAGTTAGTGAAAACTTACCTTGATACTCACCTGATCCTTTGATATCGGCGACAATCGGTACGGCGGTGATCCAAATCCAGCGTTGACTATCCGGTAGTTGTTCGGCGTCGATTCAATTAACGATCAGTCTAGCACAGAGGCAATCCGGTATGCGATTGGAGCGAGGATCCGGGGAAGTCCAGCAGCAGAGGTCAATTGACGATCCAGCGTTGTCCAGCGGAGATCCGGAGTCACGTCGTTGGTGATCCATCGTTGTCCAACGTCGATCCATCGAA